>JAODAL010037247.1:0-40653 GCA_025379985.1 Phyllomedusa bahiana | reverse complement strand
GATGTGGGGCCCCTGGATGGTGGTGTTGGCTCTAGGGCCCCCCCGCAGCTGTGGGGCCCTGGATGGTGGTGTTGGCTCTATGGACCCTCCAGCAGTTGGGGGGCTCCTGGGAGGGTTTGGGTGTTGGCTCTATGGACCCTCCAGCAGTGTGGGAGCCCTGTGGTGGTGTTGGCTCTTGGCCCCTCCAGCAGCTGTGGGGGCTTGGATTGGTGGGTTTGGCCCTATGGACACTCCAGCAGGGGGGGCCCCTGGATGGGGTGTTTGGCTCTATGGCCCCCCAGCAGCTGTGGGCCCCTGGATGGTGGGTTGGCTCATGGCCCCCGCGCTGTGGGAGCCCCTGGATGGTGGTGTTGGTCTATGGCCCCTCCACGCTGTGCCCCCCCTGGCTGGTGGTTTTGGGCCTTAGGCTCCTCCCGCGCTGTGGGCCCCCTGGATGGGGGTTGTTGGCTCATGGACCCCTCCAGCACTGTGGGCCCCCCTGGAGGTGGTGTTGGTCTATGGACCCTCCAGCACTGTGGGACCCCCGGGAGGTGGTTTTGGGCTTATGGATCCCCCGCAGTGTGGGGCCCCTGGAGGTGGTGTTGGCTCTATTGCCCCTCTAGCAGCTGGGGGGCCCCCTGGATGGTGGTGTTGGCCAAAGGCCCTCCACCTGTGGGAGCCCTGGATGGGGGGTGTTGGCTCTTGGACCTCCGAAATGTGGGGCCCCTGGAGGGGGGTTGGTTTAAAAGGACCCCCAGCAGCTGTGGGAGCCCTGGATGGGGGTTTTGGCTTATGGCCCTCCAAGCTGGGGGGGCCCCTGGATGTGGTTTTGGTCTATGGCCCTCACGCTGTGGGGCCCCCTGGATGGTGGTGTTGGTCTATGGACCCTCCAGCAGGTGTGGGGCCCCATGAGGGTGGTGTTGGCTCTATGGACCCTCCAGCAGCTGTGGGAGCCCCTGGATGATGGTGTTGGCTCTATGGACCCTCCAGCAGCTGTGGGGCTCCTGGATGGTGGTGTTGGCTCTATGGCCCCTCCATCAGCTGTGGGAGCCCCTGGATGGTGGTGTTGGCTCTATGGACCCTCCAGCAGCTGTGGGAGCCCCTGGATGGTGGTGTTGGCTCTATGGACCCTCCAGCAGCTGTGGGGCCCCTGGATGGTGGTGTTGGCTCTATGGACCCTCCAGCAGCTGTGGGAGCCCCTGGATGGTGGTGTTGGCTCTATGGACCCTCCAGCAGCTGTGGGCCCCTGGATGGTGGTGTTGGCTCTATGGCTCCTCCAGCAGCTGTGGGGCCCTGGATGGTGGTGTTGGCTCTATGGACCCTCCAGCAGGATGCAGTCGCTTCCAGAAACCTGTGACAACCAATTTGAATCAGTCGGCTTGCTATGCATAAACTGCCTAACAACCACAGTGCAAGTCCCGAGCAACCAACCTGTCTCAGATCACTCAGGTCTATAGCTCAAGACAAGCCCGCTGTAATATACTGAGAAACTTCTTTAAGAGAAGTTTCTGACTTATGATTCTCACCTTGTCACCTGTGCTGGTAAATTAGGCCACAAAAGAAGGAGAAGCAGAAGTGTCTGCTTTTATGTCCATGATATTTGCAAAACACTGCCTTTCAGCAGAATACCCCTTTAAAGGGGTTGTCTCACTATATCGATTCATCTTACCTCTGTCCTGTTTTCTTGGTTTCATTTTTGAATTTAGGGGCCTGTTTACTGCTTCTACTAGGCTGCTGTAGTAGCCAGGTCTGTAGCTATCGCACCCAGTGCTGGCAGCCTCTCCGGATAGATTGAACAGGTCTGTAGCTATAGCAACCAGTGCTGGCAGCCTATCAGGATAGGTCAAACAGGTCTGTAGCTATAGCGACCAGTGCTGGCAGCCTATCAGGATAGATCAAACAGCTCTTTAGCTATAGCGACCAGCGCTGGCAGCCTATCAGGAGAGATCAAACAGGTCTGTAGCTATAGCGACCTGAGGAGCTGATGCAGCCCATACAAGAGGGGATATCTAGGAATAGGTAGGACAATTTTAATAGACACATATTGTGAAGTGACTATTATTTGAAAGATCTTAAACATAAAAAGGAATCCTTGTATTGAGACAACCCCTTTAAGATCTGGGGACAAAAGAGGTATCAGTCTCAAATGAAATACAGATCTGTTTAGCAAAGAAACCTGACCCCGACACAATCCTTAGTATAATAGACCTTGTATCCAGGGAGTGGACGAGGCCTCTTCTGCTGCTGGAAATACATAAATGTCAGGATTAAAATCTGCAGCAAAACAAAAATGAGGAATCGCAAATATTTGGTAATGATCCAGGATAATGAAGCGCGGGGCCGGATCTCTGAGATCTCACATGTATCCATGGAACGTTAGGAGCTGGCAGCGACATTTGGGGATATTTACTAAAGCTTCCGCTCCCTGTTCCGCTCCGAAACTTGTATCAAGAGGAGCAGCTCTGCCTGTGCCCCCCCCCCTCTCCAGAACTAATTATATACCCCAGCAAGGAGAGGCAGATGCTTTATAGCAATTATTGGTGAGAATCTGATAAATCTGCTGGGCTGTATAAATAGCCCGGCCGCTCCCTCTAATCCCCGTCCACGGGGCTCAGCGCTCGACAAGAAAGGTGCAAAAAAAATTGTGACTAATACATGAATTATGGTCATGTCTTGTAGTTCAGTGATGTTGGGGGTTGTAGTGTTATTTGTGTAGTGTATAATAGATTCAACATTGTCATTTTGGGATTTATATTATAGTCCTACACTGCCCAGCATGACCCGACCACTGGACATAACCATAATACAATTCGATTATAAGCTATACAAAGAGCACTAAAACCTCCAAAATGTCTGGAGAGACAGAGAGAAAGAAAGAGCAAGAAAGAGAGAGCAAGAAAGAGAGGGAGAGAGAAAGAGAGAGCAAGAAAGAGAGGGAGAGAGAAAGAAAGAGCAAGAAAGAGAGGGAGAGAGAGAGAAAGAAAGAAAGAAAGAAAGAAAGAAAGAGGGGAGAGAGAAAGAGGGAGAGATAGAAAAAGAGAAGGGAAAGAGACTACTGTAAGTGACCATAACATAATTCTGTTTTACTCTGTACACAAAACACTGCAACCCCCCAACATGACCCGACCACTGGACATAACCATAATACAGTCCTATTATACTATATACATAGAGCACTAAAACCCCCAACATGACTGGAGCGAGAGAGAGAGAGATAGACAGACTGAGAGAAAGAAAGAGGGACAGAGAGAGAGTTAGAAAAAGAGAGCGCAAGAAAGAGAGAGAAAGAAAGAGAAGAAGAAAGAGACTACTGTACATGACTATAACATAATTCTGTTTTACTCTGTAGAATACATTAAACCCCATATGACTGACAGACACAACCATAACACAGTTCTATTATACTCTATACATAGAGCACTAAAACCCCCAACATGACTGGAGCGAGAGAGTGAGAGAGAGAGAGAGAGAGAGAGAGAGAGAGACAGAATGAGAAGAAGAGAGAGAGAGGGAGAGAGAGAGCGAAAGAGAGAAAGAGAAGAAGAGAAAGAGACTACTTTATGTGACCATAACATAACACTACAACCCCCAACATGATTTGACCACTGGACATAACAATAACACAATTCTATTGAACCCAGAGTACTATAACCCCCACTATGACCAACCACTGTACATGACCAAAATACACTGCTCAAAAAATAAAGGGAACACATAAACAACACAATGCTCCTCCAAGTCCCTCACACTTCAGTGACATCCACCTCTCCAGTTATGAAGCAACACTGACTGTGAAGCAATTTCTCCTGCTGCTGTGCAAATGGAACAGACAACAGGTAGAAATGATAGGCAATTAGCAAGACAACCCCTATAGAGGAGCGGTTCTGCAGGTGGTGACCACAGACCACCTCTCTGTTCTCATGCTTTTTGGCTGTTTTGGTCACTTTTGCACTTTGTCATTGCTCTCACCCCTAGAGGTAGCAGGAGGCGGTGTCTACAACCCACAGAAGTAGCTCACGTAGTGCAGCTCATCCAGGATGGCACAACGTGAGCTGTGGCAAGAAGATTAGCTGTGTCTGTCAGCACAGTGTCCAGAGCAGATACCAGGAGACAGGCCAGTACACCAGGAAACATGGAGGGGGCTGAAGGAGGGCAACAACTAAGCACCAGGACCACTACCCGCGCCTTTGTGCAAGGAGGAAGAGGAGGAGCAGCGCCAGAGCCCCGCACAATGACCTCCAGCGGCCACTAATCTCCATGTGTCTGCTCAAACTGTCAGAAACAGACTCCAGGAGGATGGTATGAGGGCCCAATGTCCACAAACTGGTGTTGTGCTTACAGCCCAGCACCACACAGGGGGTTGTCATTTGCCAGAAAACATCAACATTGGCAGATTCAACATAGGCGCCCTGTGCTCTTCACAGATAAGAGCAGGTTTACACCATACATGCCAACTCTCCCGTTTTTGGCGGGGGGGGGGTCCCGCTATTTGGGTTCCCCCGCCCTCCCGGCAGAGTTGGCATTCCTCCCGCCGCCGGCAGGCAGCGGGGGACCGCGGCGCAAGAGTAGCGCTGGTGGGGCATCTACCTGGCTAACAAAGGGGGGCATCTACCTGGCTACAGAGGGGGCATCTACCTGGCTACAAGGGGGCATCTACTTGGCTACAAGGGGGGCATCTACCTGCCTGTAAGGGGCACTACCTGGTTATGGGGGGCTACTACCTGGCTATAAAGGCATCTACCTGGCTTTCTTCCAAAGTCATTATGCAGTTAGGTGAAGTGGGTGTGGCTTTTTTGGAGGGGGCGTGGAACACCGACAAGATGGGCGTGTCCATGCACATGTCCCAGAGTCTGGAGACGCCGTGGAGAACGTTCTGCTGCCTGCAACATTCTCCAGCATGATGGGTTTAGCAGGGGGTCAGTAATAGGGAGGGGAGACATTTCTATGGAGGTCTGCACAGCCCCCCCATGTGCTGCCAGAGGTACCCTGACTGCCATTAGGGATGAGCTCCTCAGACCCAGGGAGACGATGTGCAGGTACAGTGGGCTCTGGGTTCCTTCTGATGCAGGACAATGCTAGGTCTTATTGCTTAATTTTGTCTCTACGAGTAAGGGCATTGCAGCCCGAAACGCATCAGAGACAATGGGAGCCGTAGCATTTTTATCATATTTTGTGACTGAAGTTTGTGGTTGTCAGTGAAGTGGTGCCGGAGGACGCGGCCCTACACTGGATTCATAGGTGACTACACCCGAGGTCCGACGCGTTTCCCTGCCGTGCATCATGGGAATTCCTATGGGGACTAATACCTCTCCAATCATATCTGCAGATTTTGGTGAACCCCCAGGATCTTTCATGGTGAGATGTTGTTTTAACGTCTGTGTAATGACACAGTCAGCTCTGCTACCTCTGTACTTCACCTTGATGGTGAGGCAGAACCTGTGTAATGACATAGTCAGCTCCGCTACCTCTGTACTTCACCTTGATGGTGAGTCAGGAGCTGTTCACACGGTCGGAGCCGCTTTGAAGATGGAACTTGTGCTGTCAGCGGATTCCTCACCTTTGGTCTCCAACATTTAACAGGTCCTGTGACAGATCTTGTAAAGATAGAAGGAGACTTGGAAGGAGCAGAGGTGCACAGTGACCGGCCGGGGTTAATGAGTACACCCGCATTTATGGAAGAGGCACAAGAAAATAGACCTGAGTCAGCGAACACCTTCTGTAAGTGCCTGAGTATAATGACCTAGCAGGACCCAGTCTACAATCCTCATGGGTGAAGCCGGGTAATCTGGTCACCAGGCGTAGCTACAGGAGGGGCAGCGGTCGCTACCGGGCCCTGCAGCCTGAGGGGGCCCAAGAGTCCTTCTGCGTCATTTGAAGACACTAGTATTGTAAATGGCACATGGTAGCTGGGGGGCCCAACTTCACTTTTTGCACCAGGGCCCAAGAGCTTTAACCGCTTAACAACTGCCCACCACCTTTAGACGTTGGGCATTTCAGGTCGCATATCTGCAGTACCGTCTTTTGACATCGCTGCAGACATCGGAGTTTGCGGCGCCCGGCGCCGCAGCTGCGCTAGGGTCGGGGTTGTACTACACACTGTTCTACACAGCCCTGATCCCAGAGCATCCCCTGCCAGCACCGGGGAGCAGAGGAAACCTCCTTAAAGGAGTTGTCTCCCCACAGGGTTTCAAAGAATGCATGAAAGAAATTCTCTGTCACTTCCTGGTTCATACTAATTTGCATAAGCTCCATGCTTGTACAGCTCTGTTGTGCTTTCAGATGCTAATTAGATTAGATTAGCTTCTCAAACTACTCGCAGGACTTCTTATCTGATCCCCAAAACAAAAGCCCTAATTACAGAGCTGTTTACTTGAGATAAATCAAGCTTTTTACTGTCTGGCAGCACAGGACACTGACTGACACTGCTGACCTGTGTGATGACTCACTCTCTGTTATCTCATTGAACAAACAGCCCCAGGAGATTTGTTTACAGGTCAGTTACTGAGGGAACTGAAATAGCCAAGGAGGTAATAAATTCACTTGTATCTCTTTAGGGAAAACAGAGGAACAATGCAATATATTTGGAAAATGTCTTTATTTTGTGTTCCCTACAATTTGAAAGCTATTCTTTGTAGCGAGACAACCCCTTTAACCCGATGCTTTAACCCTTTAATTGCAGCGGTGCGTTACCGCAGCGCAATCAAAGGGTTTCCCTGCTCTGTCGGGTGATCGGAACACCCGATGACCCGACAGAGCCCGGGGAACAGCTGTACAGTCAGCTCTGGTGCCCTAGAGTAGCCCCAGGGCTGTCTGTGTAACAAGCCAGTGACGAGGACACACTGTGAGCTGCCCTGATCACTGCCTGTGTCAGACTGACACAGATTATAATTTATTAGCACATATGAATATGCTAATACATTAAAAAATATAAAAAATTAAAACAGTTTTCCCTTCCTGGGATTTAAAAAAAAAAAAAAAAAAAAGTAAAAAACATAAAGTGTAAAAAAAAAATGAATAAAAAAATAAAGTAAAAATAAATACTTAATAAAAAATAATTGTGCGTATATTACACACAAAAAATCCTACACATATTAGGTCTCCACACGACCATAATAACTGTAGAATTAATCTAATCAAGTTATTAAGTGTGAAATGTGAACGGATGGAAAAAAAAAAATGTAAAAAAACAAAAAAAGTTAAATTTCTGCAATAATTTCTAAGTGAACTTAAGCTATTCCTCCATAAAGTACAAGTTTTCCCGAATAAAAAGCGGCCTCATATAACTGCGTCATTGAAAAAATAAAAAAGTTACAACTGTGGAAACGCAAGGAGGCAAAAACGAAAAAAATGTTCTGGTCATTAACTACTTTTCAGGCGTTCGGCTTAAGGGGTTAAGTTACGCCTCTGCTGGTCACCTTGCATCTGAGTTCATAGAGCCACAGTTTCTCAGTGGTTCTGACAGATGCTGGATTATCAAACGTTCTGGATTGTCAGATTAGAGTAGAGAATGGATTTGTCATCACATAACCTATTAATTCCCTCCCTCAGTTCTAGTTAGATGCCCCATTATTTTACAATGAGATCTTCCAGATAATCAGAATAAGGGTAGCTGGCTATTGTGGGGGCAGTCCAAGCCTGCAGCATACCGCCACTGTGCAGCATCGCCCATGCTAACCATGATGTTCTCAGCCAGTAGAATATGGAACATTGCTCTTCCTGTAAATCAATCACTCAAGAGTCCAACAAATAAATGTTCTTTATATGTTAATATTCTGCAGTCGAAATCCAGAAAGTGCTGGCTCAGCAGAATTCACAGGTTAATATTGAACAGTACGTGGGTCAAACAGGCAGAAATATGAAGACAAGGTATGTCCACAATTTATAGGTTACATATAACATCAATCTATGCTAACAGATCAGTCACTTTGTAAATATATTGTATTACTGATCCTGAGTTACCTCCTGTATTATACTCCAGAGCTGCACTCACTATTCTGCTGGTGCAGTCACTGTGTACATACATTACTTATCCTGTACTGATCCTGAGTTACCTCCTGTATTATCCTCCAGAGCTCCACTCACTTTCTGCTGCTGCAGTCACTGTACATACATTACTTATCCTGTACTGATCCTGAGTTACATTCCTGTATTATCCTCCAGGCTGCACTCACTATTCTGCTGGTGCAGTCACTGTGTATATACATTACTTATCCTGTACTGACCTGAGTTACATCCTGTATTATACTCCAGAGCTGCACTCACTATTCTGCTGGTGCAGTCACTGTGTACATACATTACTTATCCTGTACTGATCCTGAGTTACATCCTGTATTATACTCAAGAGCTGCACTCACTATTCTGCTGGTGCAGTCACTGTGTACATACATTACATTACTTATCCTGTACTGATCCTGAGTTACATCCTGTATTATACTCCAGAGCTGCACTCACTATTCTGCTGGTGCAGTCACTGTGTACATACATTACTTATCCTGTACTGATCCTGGGTTACATCCTGTATTATACTCCAGAGCTGCACTCACTATTCTGCTGGTGCAGTCACTGTGTACATACTTTACATTATCCTGTACTGTCCTGAGTTACATCCTGTATTATACTCCAGGAGCTCCCACTCATTTTTCTGCTGGTGCAGTCACTGTGTACATACATTACTTATCCTGTACTGCTCCTGAGTTACATCCTGTATTGTACCCAGAGCTGCAATAAATATTCTGCTGGTGCAGTCACTGTGTACATACATTACTTATCCTGTGCTAATCCTGAGATACATTCTAAACACTTGAACACCTTAACTGAAAACTTTTAACACAAAAATGACCTGAATATAAAAATCTTCTAAATCCAAACTGCACCAAATGATAGAATAAAATACAAGTGGTGAGGACAGTTTATGAATGCAAATGTATTTCCTATGTAAAAGAGGGTAATTTAAGTGAAAAGTAGGGACTGTCCCTCCAAAAGAGGAACACTTAGGGGATGTGACAAGCTTGACATTCCTAGAACCAATAGAATTATGAATTCAGCTCTGGAGTATAATACTGGCTTCAAAAGATCTACTTTCTGGCTGAAAAGACACCAGACTTCTGGCGCAGCTCGGTACATACAGGTCGCCCAAAGTGATCAGACAGTTGGAGGTTTCTCAAAATGGATTCAGTAAAATCTACACTTCAGCCCACAAAAAATACACCCTCACTCAGGTCCATAGGGGGTAAAATAACTGAAATGGACCTGAATATATAAATCTTCTAAATCCAAACTGCAGCAAATTATAGAATAAGATCCAAGTGGGAGCCTAAGGCATAGTTGCCAACTTTTGAAAATGAAAAAGCAGGAGAAACTAGTGGGCGGCGCGCAAAAATTTGCATGGACACGCCCATCTTGACGGTATGCCACGCCCCTTCAAAAAGCCACCTACTCCACCTAACTGCATAACGGCTTTGGAAGAAAGCCAGGTAGATGCCCTTATAGCCAGGTAGTAGCCCCCCCTAAACCAAAGGTAGTGCCCCTTACAGGCAGGTAGATGCCCCCTGTAGCCAAATAGATGCCCCCCATCGTTAGCCAGGTATTGCCCCCCATCGTTAGCCAGGTAGTGCCCCCCATCGTTAGCCAGGTAGTGCCCCCCATCGTTAGCCAGGTAGTTGCCCCCCATCTTTTAGCCAGTGAGTGCCCCCCATCGTTAGCCTGGTAGGGCCCCCTCTGTAGCCAGGTAGATGCCCCCATTGTAGCCAGGTAGCCCCCCCATTGTAGCCAGGTAGACCCCCCATTGTAGCCAGACAGTGCCCCCTAAAACTAATAAAATAAAATAATAAATTCCCTTACCTGTCCAGGCTCCTGCAGAGCGGCCCCTTCCTGGACATCTCCTCAGCAGTGTCACAGGGGAAGTGAGAGGAGCCGCGCGCCCACTCCCCTGAAAGCCGCCCCGTCAATTCCCTGGTGACGCTGACCTGTATGTACACGCGCACAGCGGCGCCGGACATACAGGGGAGGAGGCAGGAGGGAGCGATCCCTTCTGCCTCCTCCCTGCTAAAGCGAGGTTCCGGGCAGGTGAAGCGGGCGCAGCGCCGCTTCACCCCTGTGGGAACGAACCCGGCGGCGCCAGAGTAGCGCACTAGCGCTCATCTGTCGCCGCGGCCATTTAAAGAGACCCCGCCGCCTGCTGGCGGCGGGAGGAATGCCAACTCCCCCGGGAGGGCGGGGGAGGACCCCAAATTAGCGGGACCCCCCCCCAAAAACGGGAGAGTTGGCATGAGGGCCCAAAGGGCCCATTTAAGGGCAGTAATTGGGGATGTATTTGCCCGCAATTACGCCGTGTGTACAGGGGCGGGGGGGGGGGGGGGGGTCGTTAGCCCGTTGGCCCCATAGACATGCACTGTTCTCGGCGCGTACACGCCGTGAATAACTGACATGTCACTTCTCTCCCCACTCGCTGTATTTCACGAGCGGGGAGAGGGGACGTAATCCATAGTTCTCTATGAGAACTGTGGATTACCGTAATGACTGGGACGTATCTCGCCCCATATTTCGTGCCATACTGCGCGAAATACGGGGTGAGATACGTCACATTTTAAGCCGTGTGAACATAGCCTAATACTCAGCTACTAATAAACCGGTAGCATCAGGAATATGAGAGGTTTATCCCACACAGTAAAAATTAAGGGCGACCTGTATAAAGGAAGGCGCTTCAAAGTGAATTGCGGAGTCTGGTTTTCAGTGTATAATGCGCCTGAATGTATGAAAGTGGTTTCTGTGCGATTATAAATGGTGTGTAAAGTTCATTGCGCCTCGCCTGTGTGTTTTATTGAAAATCACAACTAAATTATAGTGTGATAAAGGGAAAAAAAAAAAAAAGAGGGAATGATGGGGCTAGACTGATAAAGTATAGATACAGTTTATTAGGACATTAAAACAGGCCTGTGTGTTTGGCGCTTTATAGAACGTAGGCGCATTAGTAATGCCCCAAACATGTATAAAGGCTACAGACAGTCTGGAAATAAAAGTCATTAGAATAACATGTCAGTGACTAGAAACTATGGGACTGATCCTGCTTGGTGGAACCACAGGTCCCAGCAATACCTGTGCTGTGCTGGCTCCTGCTGTATGTAGAATAAAGGGTGAGAGCAGCAAAAGTACATTTCAAATTTAATGTAGTAAAAATTAAAAATTGTAAAATCCGAACAACATCATCAGCGGGTTATTTAATGTAAAACTAGTTTTAGATTCTATTAATTTTAAATACATTTTATAGGAGATATTTTTATGTTTTTCGAATATTCTATATTTTTATATTATTTTTATATGATCACATTTTTATTACATTTAAATAATTACATTTTATACAGTTTTATAATTATAATAAATTACTTGTTATTATTGCACTGGTGGAAGTTGAGAAATATTGGAATGTTTGCCCCTTAGGGTGCGTTCCCACGGCACAGGACAAATACGGCAGGTATTTGTCCTATTTTGCAGCCGTCCCCACGGTGAGCGGAGAACAGCCGTCCCCCTTCACATTGGCTTGCACAATGCTTTGCGGCCGGACCGCGGGCGGAAAAACCGCCGGACGGAAAACCCGTACAGTGGGGACATGGCCTTACGGAAAATCCAGTCCACTGGAATCCTCAGGTCAGGCAGATCACAAATTGACAATAGGTCTGCCTGTCTGAGATAAAGCCCCCTGGTTTTTGCAAACCGCATTCATATATGTGTCTAATATTACGGTGTGGTGCAACGCCTCCAGAACACCCCCTCATGTTAGGTGCATTAGAAAGTGTCGAACAATGCGCCAAACACATTCATTAGGTGCAATAGACAGCAGAGCCGCTCAGTTAGGCGCATTTTACGCCAGAAAAGTGTGAAAAACCCGATCATACATGCCGCCCTTAGAGAAAAAAAAATTCTAAAAAAAACAAAATTGGTGTGTGTGTGTGGGGGGTGGGGGGGTTTTTTGGTCATTTCACCCCCCCCCCCCAAAAAAAAACCTGAAATGAACTCCTTAACGACCGCCCGCTGACTTAAGACGTCGGCTGGTGCGGGTCGTTCGTCTGCAGCGATGTCTTTTGGCGTCGCTGCAGACATCGGAGTTTGCGGCTCCGGGCGCCGCAGCAGTGCTGAGATTGGGGCTGTACTACACAGCCCTGATCCCAGAGCATCTCCTGCAAGCACCGGAAGCGGGGGGACCTCCGCTCGCCGATGCTCTAACCCTTTGATTGCGGCGGATCGTCACTATTATAATGTATTAGCATATATGAATATGCTAATACATTACTAAGTGTAAAAAAATGTTACACAGTTCTCCCTTAGGAGTTTTAAATTTAATAAAAAGTAAAATAAAAACAGAAAAAGTGTAAAAAATGAATAAAAAAAATAAAAATGTATAAATATTTAATAAAAAAATAATTCTGCATATATTACACACACCAAAAACCACCTACACATATTAGGTATCCACACGACCGTAATAACCTGTAGAATTAATCTAATAAGTGTGAAATGTGAATGGTGTAAAAAATAAATAAATAAAATTCTGCAATTATTTATAACTTAAACTATTCCCCCATAAAGAACATCTTGTCTCGAATAAAACGAGGCCTCATACAACTGCGTCATTGAAAAAATAAAAAAGTTACAACTGTTGAAACGCAAGGAGACAAAAAACTTAAAAAAACTTTCTGGTCATTAACTACTTTTCAGGCGTAAGGGGTGAAAGTCAGATCAAAAAGTTGCATCTATCATAAAATGGAACCAATAAAATCTACACTTTTGACCACAGAAATCACCCCCATCACTTAGATCCGCAGATGAAAAGTCAAAAAAGTTACTGGTCTCAGAAAATGGCGCAGCAGGGCAAATTTAAAAAACAGAATTTTTTTTTTCTTTAATTTTAATTACTAAAACAAAATGAAAACCCTCCATATTTGGTATCGCCGGAATCGTATTGACCTGCAGAATACAGAGAACACATCAGAGAAAGCATCACTCCACTGTCCCCACCACCCACACCCATGCCGGCACAGTCCGCACCGCCAGCCCCTCTACCCACACAGTTCCCACAGCCACCACCTTGCACTTCCCCCCTAACTTGCTTCTCCACTGTCACTCATGACATGCTCTCCTCCCTACTCTCCAAATCCAACCTCACTACCTGTAACCTTGATCCACTCCCATCCCACCTCATCCCAGACCTCAGCCCTGTTATACTCCCAGCTCTCACCCATCTCTTCAACCTATCGCTAACCTCTGGCATCTTCCCTTCACCACTTAAGCACGCCACCATCACACCCATCCTGAAGAAACCTTCTCTTGACCCCTCCTCTCTGTCCAACTATCGCCCCATCTCACTGCTTCCATTTGCTTCGAAACTCCTGGAACAACACGTCTACCTTCGACTGTCCTCCCACCTCTCCTCCAACTCTCTTCTTGACCCACTCCAATCTGGTTTCCGATCCCATCACTCTACAGAAACCGCCCTCACCAAGGTCACCAACGACCTACTAACCACTAAAGCCTCACGTCACTACTCTGTGCTTCTCCTCTTAGACCTGTCCTCCGCCTTTGACACTGTCGACCATTCCCTCCTGCTACACATCCTCTCCTCCCTCGGCATCATGGACTTGGTCCTTTCCTGGATCTCCTCGTACCTCACTGATCGGACCTTCAGCGTTTCTCACTGTCGCACCACCTCCTCCCCCCGGCCTCTCTCTGTTGGTGTCCCCCATAGGTCAGTCCTGGGCCCATTACTCTTCTCTATCTACACTCTTGGTCTGGGTCAGCTCATAGCATCACATGGCTTCCAGTACCACCTATAAGCTGACGACACCCAACTCTACATCTCTGGCCCAGACATTAAGGCCTTGTTCACACGGCTTATTCACGCTGGATTTGCGAGCCGGATTGCGCTTGCAATTCCGGCGTGAATAAGGGGCGGGAGCGGGCGGGGAGAGCGGCGGGGAGCAGCCCGCCGGCCCCACGGGACAAACGCATTATCTATGGCGCGTCCGCGCCGAAATAATGTGCATGTAAATTTTTCTCCCGCCCGGCGGATTCGCCGAGCAGGGAGGAGAGACAGAACCCATAGTTCTCTATGAGAACTGGGGGATTACCGATAATTACTGTGCGGATTGGCGCCGTACTGCAGCGCAAACCCGGCGCGCAGTCCCAGCGCCAACCCGCGCCGAAAAAGCCGTGTGAACACGGCTAAGGCCGTGTTTCACACGGCTTTTTTCCCGACGGATTTGTGCGCCGTTTGAGCACACAAACCCGCCGTGTATATAAGGGGCGGGGGGGGCCGGAGGCCCCAGACCCATAGACAATGCATTGTTTCGGCGCGTCCGCGGGTAAATAAATTTGCATGTCACTTTCTCCCCCCGCGGCGGTTTTTGCCGAGCGGGGAGGAGCGACGGATTCCACTGGGTTTTCTATGAGCGCAGTGGAATTACCGTAATTGCTGCCCCCGGATTGGCGCCATATGAAGCGCAAATCTGGCGGCAGTACGGGCGCCAATATTTCGCAGAATAAGCCGTGTGAACGGGGCCTAACTCCCCCTACTGTCCCGGATCCCAGACTGCCTGTCATTCATTTCCTCCTTCTTCTCCTCCCGTCTCCTAAAACTTAATGAGAGAAAACAGAACTCATCATCTTTCACCGTTTTCCCCTCCATCCCTCCACCTGATCTCTCTATCAAAAGTCAAAGGCTCTAACATTTTCACCAGTCCCACAAGTCCGCTGCCTTGGGATAATCCTCGACTCCGCTCTGTCCTTCAAACCACACATCCAAACCCTCATCTCCACCTGCTGCCTCCACCTGAAAAACATCTCTCGCATCCGCTCATTCCTTAACACTGTCACTACAAAATGCTGGTCCAGCCCTTGTCATCTCCGCCTAGACTACTGCAACATCCCTTTTCGTGGCCTCCAGCTAATACCCCCGCTCCCCTCCAATCCATTCTCAACTCTGCTGCCCGTCTGATTCACCTCTCTCCTCGCTACTCCTCTGCCTCTCCCCTCTGTCAATCCCTGCGCTGGCTTCCCATTGCCCAGCGCATTAACTTCAGGTTACTAACCATGACCTACAAGGCTCTCCATGACCTTTTCCCCTCCATACATCTCTGCTCTAATCTCAGATACCTCCCTCACGCACTCTTGCCTCTCACAGGACCTTCTTCTCTGCTCCCCTTATCAGCTCCAACCGTCTCCAAGACTTCTCCCGTGCTTCCCCCACACTCTGGAACTCACTGCCCCAACACATCAGACTCTCCCCAACTTTCACCAGATTCAAAAGCAACCTGAAAACCCATTTCTTCAGGATAGCCTACAACCTAGAATAACCCGCTGTCACTACACCCCCCAAAAACATGTCTGCCCCCACCTTCTGTCTCTTTCCCCCTTCCTTGTAGATTGTAAGCCTTCGCGGGCAGGGCCCGCTCTCCCTCTGTACCTGTTGTAGCCAGAGTTTGTCACTATGGTAAATTGTTTGTCTTATGTTTATGTATGTAACCCCCTGAATGTACTCAGCGCCCTGGAATCATGGCGCTATAAATCAATAATAATAATAATCAGTTAAACCAATGAGTGAACTCCATAAAAGCGACACCCCCACAATAATACCGCAATTATTTTTTTCTTTCACATTCCATCCCACGTGGAATTTTTTTGCGGTTTCCCAGTACATCCTATGATACAGTCAATGGCACCAGTAAGAAGCCCATGTTGTCCAGCAAACAAAAAGCCCTCCTATGTCTATGTAGACTGAAAAAAAAAGATGGCTCTTGGAAGGCAGGGAGCAAAAAAATAAAGGCTGCATCAGGAAGGGGTTATAAAACGGCATCAGGCCCTAAAAACCAGCAGATTTGGGGCTGCGGATGGATTTGTCCAGTTCTGGTGAACGCTCGGTGAGGCTCAGGTTTTCTCCTGTTGCAGTTCCATTTATATCCTACAGATGGCGCCAGTGCACTGACTGATTGGACAGGTTTATGATTTGGGACAGTTTTATCGCTCATCCTTTGTAATTTACTTAGAACCCTCCTAAATCTAAGTATCCCGCTTTGCAATCATGTCGACTGTTTATTGAAATTCCCTGCGAATTTTCTGTGATTGTTGAACAATTATACTGCTAATAAATACAATGTGAATGTGATGTGTGAATTACAGGAACACTCTGAATAAAAGAAATACAATGCATTATGGGTATAACTCTAACTCTAACAGCTGCTATGGGGCCCAGGAGTGCAGGGGGCACACTCAGGTGTAAGTACATTACACCTTTTGGGTAAGGAGTAACAAGTTGTTAGCTGTTAACTAGCATTTCTATGTGAGGTCTGGGTATATTATGGACGGTATTACTTTATAACCTCATAGTATTATCTTACTTATACAGTTTATTTCTTGATAGCTAGACTCTACATGTGGCAGCGCGCGCTTAAGTACATGGCGGTATGATTTGTGTTAACACTAAACTCAAGACTTCTGCTCAGTTCTTTATGTGTGATCTACGCACGTACTATGTGGGTTCTCTGGTACATGGTAATATTATTTATACCTTTACTATTACTGATTTTGCTGATATTTATGCTATCTAGCACTGCTATATGGGTTATATGGCAGTATTATTATAACATTTAATATACTACTTGGTATACTGGTCTTTATGCTTCATGGGTTAATTTGGCCCATGTATTATTATATACCTTTTCATATTAATACATATGATATTTAGCTAACTCTACCATGTGGGTTCTCTAGTACATGGTGGTATTATTTATACCTCTACTACTACTTATACTGTTATTTCTGTTGCGAAGCTTTACAAAGAGGTTCTCTGGTATATGGCGGTATAATTTATATTTTTCTACTACATATGCAGATTTTCCTGTTATCTAGCACTACTATGTGAGATCTCTGATACATGGTGGTATTATTTATACCTCTAGTATTACTACTTATACTGTTATTTCTGTTAGCTAAACTTACCATGGGGGTTCTCGTAGTACATTTGGCGGGTATTATTTTTAACTCTAATATACTTATACTGTTCTTTCGGTCTGCGAAGCCTTTTACAAAGTAGGGTTTTCTGGTATATGGCGGTATAATTTATATTTTTCTACTACTTATGCAGATTTTTCTGTTATCTAGGACTACTATGTGGGATCTCTGATACATAATGGTATTATTTATACATTTACAACTACTACTTATACTCTTTTTTTCTGCTATCTAGCACTGCTATGTGGGTTATATGGCAGTATTATTTATACTTTTAATGTTGCTGCTTAAATCTGCTGTGTTTCCTTCCGTTAGGTGATGGGGACAATTATATTCTTCTGTGGGTCCCTATGAAGTATAGCCTGCCTCCTGCACTGTATGATATACTGACGTGTCAAAGGGATCGCACAGGGATTCAGAGACTCCTAAAGCTTACCTGTGCCATGCTTCGCTCCTTATAGCTTTTACTAGCTGTTGTAGTCTATCCGTTGGTACCCACAGCGCTTTAGGTTTCCAAATTTTCTGTTGAAAATCCATCAGCAAATCAAAAATAGTCTTAAACGAGGCCAAAGTGGAGCTTCCACAACCTGTTCCCCTTCACGTCTGAATGCTTAATCCAATACGCAGGAGTGGTCATGCTACTATTGTCAAATGGATAGAATGGGACGTGTGTGTCCAATTTGTGTCGAACAAGGAATCTGGGAGACTGAGAGGAAAAGGATCCCGGGGAGTGTGTGGTCCCGGCCTAGAAAACGGCTGGGCACAGGTACGTAGGTGGCATTTTTATTTTTTTCTGGATCTTTTAACATTTTCTTTGTCCTGAACAATTCTTAAACCCTTTATTCCTTCAATAAAAAAAAAAAAAAAATTAAAGAATTAAGTATATTATTATATAATATATTAATATAATTTATATATTTATTATTTTATATATATATATTTTATATAACTATATATTTATCTATAGTTATAGTTATTTATATATAATATATGATGTATTTTCTATTTTTTAATTTTATATTATTTTATATATATGTATATATATTATTATATATAAATGGCAGTCAGGGTTACGACTACGGGCTTTGGGATACTGAAGGTCTGTTCTTTAGTTGTGGTGTATTGCTATGTCGGAAACAAGTATATTTATTAATGTAATATAATACAGCACAATAGTTTTTTTTTTTTTTGTTTTGGGATAGGCAGGGTGGTGTTTTTACTTTGATTTGCTGTATTGACCTGTCTGTGAACACTGTAAGAAGATTTACATCCTCTTTGTCACCTAATGTGCTGCTCTGTGGTGCGTGGATGGAATATAGTCATTCCACAGCTACTATCTGCTGATTGAACATGGAAACTACAGTGCCAGCATGCGCACATAAAGTCTCCCGTTTGTAAGCTAGGCGGAGAGACTGTATCAGTCGGAACGGTTGTAAGTCGAGGACTGCCTGTATATTTATTTAGACTTCTTTTTTCTCCTCCTCAGCTTCCCACGTGCCATACAACGGTTTTATTTTCCCACCTACATAGTACATATGAGGGCTTTTTACTTTTGCCCAGGCTCAAGATTGTACTTTCTAATGGTGTTCATATCCAATTACCATAGTATATATAACGGGTCGAACCCGAAAAGAAAGTCTAGAGGGCAAATAATGTGAAAAAAAAAATGCTACTTGCGCTCTTGTCGTGCAGAGAGTTTTTTTTTTAAACCTGAGCGAGTTTATTTCATTCCGGTTAAAAATGATGTTGTTATCTGTATTCTGTCAGGTTGATATGCATTCCGCCAATAATACGTACATGTAGATGTTTCCATGATGTGTTGGCTGGCGGCGTAAAAAAAAATTCCAGCAAACATTTCTATTTTTGAAAATTTACGCCGACGGCACCGTTTTGTCTCGACATATATCTTTATTTGTATAAGTCCACCTCAGTGAGGCTGTATTTGTTGCTGTCTGAAGTGTACTCTAGTGTGTGTGCAGTTTGAAATACATGTGACTGTTTTGATCATTTTATTCCATTTCTTTATTGGACATGAATACCCACCAATAAAAGAATCGCAAATTTTGGCGTTTTGGATTTTTTTTATTCTACAGTTTCAAGTGTATGGATAAACAATGTTATATTTTTATAGATCGGACGTTTTTCGATGCGGTGACACCAAATATGTGTACTTTTTAAATTATTGTGACTAATCTGTCTTATTTGTACAAAAATGGCTGAAAGGGTGGTTATTTGAACTTTTAATATTTTAAAAAAATTTATTACTTTAATTTTTTTTTCGCCATCATAGGGGGCGCGATCGTTAATAAAGCATAATGTACACATTGCATAGACCAATGCCATTAGGGTTTACCATAGATGGCGGGTGTTCACCACTGTGCCTGCCTGGATGGAGGGAAGTGGCAGCGGGAATGAAAACGATGATGCGATGGTGGGCCATTCACAAGACCTTCCCTCGTGCCATGTTACAGCATCGGATCCCTGTAGTTACACTGCGAGGGCTCCGATCGCAGTGAGGCACCGTTTTTCATTCATTATAGACTGCACTAGGGCGGCCACTTTGTCATGGTGAGATATAGTGAAACAGCGTCGGGGGCAAGCTCCATAGCAACGAACCAATGATGCACATAATGAACACAATCAGAGCCAATAGCAACCAAATAGAGCTTTGTTTTATTATTCTAAAAGCATAAAATATACTTTGCTTTTTTATATAAATTTGAGGCAACATGTCCGAAACGCTGCTTGATTCATTTTTTGAGCGTGTTAAGCGCTCTAGTGATATATATGGTTATATGAAAGAGGAGATAAGCTGAGCTCTGTGATTATATATTAGGGTTTTTTGATGAGGGAAGACAGGATAGATGAGCTTTTGTTAATTTAGGGTTATTATGATAGAAGAGAGGAGCAGAGCTCTGTGATATATGGGTATATGATACAGGAGCTGAGCTCTGTGATATATAGGGTTATCATGATAGAAGAGAGAAGTCTGAGCTCTGACTATATTGGGTTATATGATGTAGAGCGACGAGTAAGCTCTGTGCCTCTGTGATCATATAGGGTTATTTGTAGAGGGAGGAGAGCTGTAGCTCTGTGATCTATAGGGATATATCGATAGAGGACACGGAGAAGCCTGGAGCTCCTGATGATATATAGGGTTATAGATAGTGAGGAGACGAAGATGTGCTTTGTCGATATATAGGGTTAATATGATAGAGGAGAGAAGACTGTAGCTTTGTGACATATAGGGTTATTTGATAGAGGAGAGAAGCTGAGATCTGTGATATATAGGGTTATATGGTTAGAGGAGAGGAAGCTTGAGCTCTGTGATATATAGGGTTATATGAGTAGAGAAAGCTGAGCTCTAGTGATATATTGGGTTAAATGAATTGAGGATGAGAAGCCTGAGCTCTGTGATTTATAATAGGGGTTATATGAAATGGAGGGAGTAGAAGCTGAGCTTTCGTGGTTATATAGGGTTATATGTTTGAGGTGAGATGCTGTGCTCTGTGATTATATAGTGTTTTTTGATAGAGGAGAGGAGTTTTGAGCTCTGTGAATAGATATGGTTATATGATTGAGGAGAGGAGCTTGAGACTCTGTGATATATAGGGTTATATCTGATACGCAGGAGAAGAGATAGCTGAGACTCTTGTGATTATAGGGTTATATGATAGAGGAGTGAACAGCTGTGCTCTGTATATATAGGTTATATGATAGAGGTGAGGAGCTGAGAAGCTCTGTGTTATATAGGTTTATATGATACAGGAGAGAAGGTGAGCTCCTGTTTGATATATAGGGTTATATGATAAGGAGAGAGGCTGAGCTCTGTGATATATAGGGTTATATTGATAGAGGAGAGAAGGCTCGACATGACGCTCGATGCGCGGATATATAGGGTTATTTGATAGAGGAGAGGAGCCGAGACTCTGTGATAGCTAGGGTTATTGATAAGAGGAGAGAAGCTGAGCTCTTGATATATAGGGTTATTTGATAGTGGAGAGGCAGGCTGAGCTCTGTGATTATCTATAGGGTTTTTTGTTAGTGGAGAGAAGCTGACTCTGTGCATATATAGAGTATATATGATAGAGGAGAGGAGCTTGAGCTCTGTGATATATAGAGTTTTATTGATAGAGGGAGGAGAGGAAGCTGAGCTCTGTGTTATATAGGGTGTTATATGTACATGGAGCTATGAGCTCTCGTGATATATAGGGTTATATGAGTAGACGGGAGGAGAAGCTGAGTTCTGTGAAATTTAGGGTTATATGATGGTGGAGAGAACGCTGAGCTCTGATGATATATAGGGTTATATGATAGAGGAGACATTTGTCTTGCTTTTGTCATGTGCCTATGTTAAAGATGATATTTCACCTCATGTGCTGCACTGTAGGCAATGCTGGACATTGTCATTTCCACAGTAACTCTTGCTGGTGAAACTAGATGGAAATTAAGTGTCAGCAATGCCCCATGGTCTCATGTTTGTACTAGGCGGAAAACCCTGATGTAAGTTGAGGACTTGCTGGTATATGTAAAGCAACTTCTTATGAGTGCATTACACAATTGTCTATACCGGCGTAGTAAATGGCCTAGTTTTCATATATTACAGTTCATTTATATTGAGAATATGGCGTCAAGAATATTTTTTGGCACAAAAACATGACGCTAGCGTGTTGGTAAATGTCGCCCAAAGTTGATGAGAGTTGCAGAATGTAGCACTGACTGATACGTCATAGCAAACTATCAGGATAAGTGAGAAGTTTTTGCTGTTGTGATATATTTTAGTAAATCTTAGCTGTTTCCTATTTGTGTTTCTATTAAATTGAAGCAAGAAGAGCTCTTAAAAATGGTGAGAAAGCGAAACACAAAGAGGACGGACAATGGATGGAAAATTGTCGCCAACTCTCGACGGTCCTGCATGTGCATCAGTAAGTTATGCAGCATTTGTCCATATTTATGAAAGGGTCTCATGTGGGATGGACTAGTCTGACACTTTTGCGATATATTCCTGTTCGACACATTGCATAATATGGGGCTAACGTTATGTAATCTCGGCGTCATAACGCACCCCTTAAGAATTGGCGCATGCATACGTGTCGATTTCTGAGGACGTAGGACGTTGCTGCTCCAAGTCATGGTAAAAGACCTTTTAAAATTATGAGGGACAGGTAGGACAAACACAGGTTTTTTTGGTCATCGCAATTCTCGTCAAGTATAACTTGCCAGCAAACCCCGTTCTATTCGTTGTGCGCTCAAAGCTACTTTAGAAAGCTTGCTGAACTTTAATGACGAACATTAGTAGAATACTATCAGGATAGGAGAGAGGATTACCTGTTGTGACTTATATTATCTGCTCTGATACATTATAGCCGACCTTAAAGAGGTTGTCTCACTACAAGGATTGCTGCTCTTTTCTATGTTAAAGGACTTGCTAGAATCAAGTATCTTTGCAATGTTTGTCCTTTTCCCCTCTGTAGTCCCTACCTATTCCTTTGTTTTTACCTCTCTCTGTATGGGCTCGCAGCAGCTCCTCAGGTACACTATTAGTAAGACCTGTTTCAATCTTCTGATAGGCTGCCTGCACTGGTTGCTGTAGCTATTGACTCCATGTTCAAATTCTATACCTGATAGGTGCCAAGCACTGTGTTGCTATAGCTACAGATCCTGTTTGATCTCTCCTGATAGGCTGCCAGCCATGGTTGCTATAGCTATTCAGACCTGTTTAATCTCTTCCATGATGGTACCAGCACTGGGTGCTATAGCTATTGACTGTTCAATCTCTCCTGACGTTAGGCTGCCCGGCACGTGAGTATTGATATAGCTCACAGGTCCTGTTTATTCTCTCTGCCTGTAGGCCTGACGGCACTGGTTGCTATTGGTACTGTCCTGTTTAATCTCTCAATGATAGGCAGCCACCGCACTGGTCGCTATAGGCTACAGACATGTTCAATCTCTCCTGATAGGCTGACCGGGACTGGTTGCTTATAGCTACCA
The DNA here is from genome assembly GCA_025379985.1 of Phyllomedusa bahiana. Taxonomy (NCBI): domain Eukaryota; kingdom Metazoa; phylum Chordata; class Amphibia; order Anura; family Hylidae; genus Phyllomedusa; species Phyllomedusa bahiana. The sequence continues at coordinate 17,685 of JAODAL010037247.1, read as the reverse complement.
AGTCCTGTTTAATCTCTCTGATAGGCTGCCGGCCACTGGTTGCTATTGGTACAGTCCTGTTTAAAATTCTCTACTGATTGGCTGACTGACAATCTGGTAGATTTAGCTATCAGACCTGTTCAATCTCTCCTGATAGGCATGCCCTGACAAGGTTCGCTATAGATCACAGACTCTGCTTCAATTATATCTGTGGCTGCAGCATGGTCGCTATAGCTATACAGACCTGTTTCAATCTCTCACTGACTAGGCGGCCAGCATTGTCGCTATAGATACAGACCTGTTCAATTCTCCTATAGGCTGCCAGCACTGGTCAGATATTAGCTACAGACTGTTCATATCATATCCTCGTTAGCTGCCAGAAATAGGTTGTATAGCTTCAAGACACTGGCTTCTTACTGCCAGCCAAGTAGAAGACAGTATAACTCACGCCCTATGAATTCAAAGTGAATATCCTACAGGACTGAGGTGGTGATGAACTTCAATGTAGTGAGACAACCCCTTTAACTGTTTGCTATTTGTGTTTCTATTCACTAAAAGCAAGAAGAGGTCTTGAAAAATGGTGACCAACTGTAACACAAAGGGAAACATGTATGATCGGGTTTTTCACCCTTTTCTGGCGGACAATGCACCTAAGTGAGTGGCTACGATGCCTAATGCACCTAATGAATGTGTTGGACTCGATCTTTTCATAAGGGTTCATTTCTTAAATGCGCTCCTAACATGAGGGGTGTTCTAGGAGAGGCCTCGCACCCTACACTCGAAATAATTAGACAACATATATGAATGTGGTATCAGGAAAAACCAGTGTGCGCATTACTGCCTCAGACAGGGGCAGACTCCTATCTCATTGTGATCTGTCTGAGCCTTGAGGAGTTAGGAGAGTGTGAGCTGGAATTTGCTGCAGGGGGAAATAATAATGTCACAATATTCTCAACTTCACAGTGCAATTATTAACATAGGGAATATATGAATAATTATCATAACTTTCTAATAAATAATATATTTCAATTTAATAAAATATATTGATGCTTATAATCTTAATATTAAATATTTTTGAATATCCCAAAATATAAGAAAAATTATCCTATTAATATGTTATTTACATATTAATAGAATCTGAAAACATAATTTTACCATTTAATAACCGTGTGATGATGTTGTTCAGAGCTTTTTACAATTTTTTACTTATATTAATATTAGAAACGTTATTTTGCTGCATCTACACACCCTTTATTTTTTCATACAAGCAAAGAGCCGACACTAGAACAGGTTTTGCTGGGACCTCTACACACCTCGCTGAGTGGTGTCAGACCAAGCTCAGGTTCAGGTCGACAATAGTTTGTGTTCTTTCACTGTATCATGCTATTAATAATGACTTTCTGTATATTTCCAGCATGTTATAGCCTGTATGACATGTTTGGGAGCTTTACTTACATGCGCCTAAGTTCCATAAGGCGCCCAAATCACACAGGCGAGGGGCGGAGGAGGAACTTATAGACGCCCTTTTATAATCACAAATAAACCACATTTCATGTACTTCAGGGCATTATACACTGAAAAATAGATAAGAAAATGCACTTTGATGCACCTAGATCCATACATGTCCCCCTAAGTGTGTTAGAAAGCTGCAGAGGTTCCAGTCCTTGAACCAGTGATTTATGATGATGCGGGAAAGAAAGTGTTAAACTATAAGGTTGTGTATAACCTGATTTAATAATGAGACGGTCACCCTCTTAAAGGGCCAGTCACCCTTTTACATACAGTTTGATCATTCCCATCATGCACTGCAGGGTATAGCACATTCGATTAGCTGCCCCTCCTACACATACTATGTTTAGGTCTAAAACTCACTTTTTTTTGCCCATAGGTTACTATGGGCAAAAGAGTGAGTTTTAGACCTAAACAGTTTCATACATGTGGCCCTTAGTGTATTTCAGGGCAGGCAATGAATTCAGCTCTGCTGCACCCGTCTGTGCCCACCAGGTTTGTTTCCTGGATTTATCTGGAAAAACTGGGACTTTTTCCCACCCTGATCCGGTTTCCTCCAAAATATCAGACGCATATGGATCTCCAGCACGAACATGAGGTCACTTCAGTCCAATGAGGAGCAATCCAGGCCAAGACCCCACCATAAACAACATGCATGCAGACCCTGCAGATGTAGCAGAGCCGAGTCGCGTAGATATAATATCCACAACTGAACGTCAACGGGACCGCAGGCAACACACCTGAACTCTCCTAATGATGCTCAATGCCAAGCTCAGCTCTGCTACATCTGTACTCACTGCTAGCTATGGTGACGATGGGATGTGAGTTGTAGTTTGATAATATAGAGGTAGTTGCTGGGAGTTGTAGTTCCACCTCGTAATGGAAAAAAATCCTTCAAACACCTCCAGGGTCAATCTTCTCCAAAGGGAACAACAACAGGACCCAGTATCTTTACCAGTTATTGGGGACCAGGGCTGCCCTCAGTCATCTATTAACCGTTTCAGGACCCCATACAGCCAAATCAAATGGGGCCCCCACCCATTACTAGTTCCTATTTTCTAACATATCACTGGGCCGCTTTTTGATTAGGACCGCTGACTGCCCTGTTGGCACCCCTGGATGTGGTTGCTGGGTGTTGTAGTTCCACCTCCTAATGAAGCAAATCCTTCAAACACCTCCTCGGTCAATCTTCTCCAAAGGCAACAACAGGACCCAGCATCTATACTGATTATTGGGGACTACAGTTCCCAATTTCCCTGCTGGAGAACTACAAGTCCCAGCTACAACAGTATCTACTGAAGGACTACAACTCCCAGTATAGTGTATTTTCTTTATAGGTTATGCACAGCGGTAGAAGTACGCACTCAGATTACATGCAGAAGCTGGGACTTGTAGTACCCCGGGCCCTAAGCTGGCGCTCCGCAGGGCTTACCTTTCACCACTGAGATGGCTCTGTGTCCCCAGATGCTGCTTCTCTCCTTCCAGTGTTTTTTTTGTTTTTTTCACTAATCCAGCAGCTCAGTGTGGGGGGTTATATGGGGATGGAGCCGCTCCACCCAGCACTCCCCCCCACCCCAGGGCTGAACACTCAGAGGGTGGAAGGGGCTGGGTCTGGACTGGGTCAGCCTTGTAAACAGCAGCAGAGGAGTACACCCTCCATGGGGAAGTTGTACTGGGTGCTGGGCTGTCATATAGGAAGCAGCACTGCTGGTGTGATTGCTGGCACGTCACCAGAGGTTAGGCTTCTTCTCTTGTTTACAGACTTAGCAGAGCTGAGCCGGTTAATGAACTTTTTGAAGTTGCGTTGTTTCGGCCTATAAGACAGTACAGGAGGTTACACACCGGTCACATCATCGACCTCTAGCCTCTGTGCCACATAGCAAACTCAACTCTGCTAGATCTTTACGTGAGAGAGAGACGCAACAAGTAACCACAGGGCCCCGCGCTATGAGCAGCTTTAGCCGCAACTTCGCGACGTGTGAAGATCTAACAAACAAAACATGGAAACCTCTAAAGAAGCATTTATGCTATCTATCATACACGAAAAAACTTTGAGATTCTTAGTTCACATGTTTTGATCAAAACATGCTTAAGCCACCCCCGGCTGTGGACCCAAATGAGAAGTCTGAATTTGACCAAGTGAGAAGTAAAGATAGCGTAGGACCACCCGCCTTGAGATCCCGTTGTAAGCCGTGGGCGGCTTAAACATTTTTTGATCAAAACGTGTGAACTAAGAATCTCAAAGAATTTTTAATGTATGATAGATAGCGTAAATGCCTTTTTGGGAGGTTTCCTTTGTATTGTATAGCCCTTTTAGCAGTTGGTGGCCACTGGTAATGGTGTGTATATATTATATATTATTTTAATTATTATATAAATATAATTTTAATATATATATATATATTGTAGGAAGGTCAAAGGTACCGTCATAGACGGGAGGTATTTATCACCGAGGTGGCTGGCCTCGGTGATATAAAAAACCCTTTAATGTGTTGCCCTTTAATGGGACGGCCGCTCCAATACTCCACCCAGGTTCTTTACCAGCCAAATAAAAGGCAGCTGGTGCGGGTTTCATCAGGGGGTGTGCTTCTGGACCTGAAATCAGAAGCTGTGTGCTGCCGAACTGTGAGGCTGTGTAGGCCTGAGGTCCTGAACTACAAGTCGGTGAGACTTTGCATTTATGTTTATCGATCTCTTTGCCTGACGAAAGGTCTTATTATTTTGCCACTGATGCATTACATGCTGAAGAGAAGCTGTTTTGTTGGCGCACACTGATGAACTTTAAATAAATCTTTCTTTATATGATTGACTACTTGCTCTCGTGCCTGCCTTTGTGCTGACCCCCTACAAATTGGTGGAGGATGCGGGCAACCATCCCTGAGAGCACAACTGCATGTCCTGGGTCAAGGCAGCTGCAGAGTTAAAAAGTCAGACGGACAGCATGGAGGAGCTCGTTAAGCACCTGGTCCAGGCTCAGCAGCAGCAGCAGCAAGCCCACATGGAGACTGTGCGAGCTCAACAAGAGACCAATAAACTCCTGGTTCAGCAGATGGCGGTGCTGGCTGAGTCCGTCCGATCCAGAGAAGTGGTGGCAACCCCAATGACCGGAGAGAGCCGCAACCGGGAGGAGGTCCGTAAGGGAGGCGCTCCAGACAATGACCCCACCCGACGATGTCGAGGCCTTCCTGATGGTGTTCGAGAGGGTAGCGGACCGGGAAACTACCCCCAGAGCAGTGGGCCGAGGTCCTACCCCCCTTTTTCCTCACGGGCGAAACAACAGAAGGCCTATTATGATCTGACCCTGCAAGATGAAAAAGGGAGTACAGTAATTTAAAGGCTGAAATTCTGGCACGACTGGGAGTGACGTTGGCAGTCCGGGCACAACGGGTACATCGCTGGGGGTACAGTAAAGGAGAAGCCGCCCCGGCCCCCAGATGTTTGACCTGTTCCACCTGGTCCAAAAGTGGTTACAACCTGAGACCTGTACCCCTGCACAAATAGTCGAGCGAGTTGTGATGGACCGCTTTATACATGCACTCCCTAAGTCCGTACAATGCTGGGTGGCACAGGGGGATCCCCAGAATCTGGATGACCTTGTGGGACTGGTGGAGAGATCTGTGAATGCGGAACACTCTCTGAATGACTCAGGGGGACTGAGGGCACATTACTGTGGTGGCAGGAGTGGGGGCTGACAGCTAAAAGAAGGGGTCCCGTTTCCACTATGGAGGACGTTCCCCCCGGCCAAAGATGGGGTCTGAACCCGGGCCCAAAGGGGGTCCGGGCCGTGAGACCATTTGTTGGAAATGTCAGGCCCCGGTCACATTGCAGCCCAGTGTCCGAGGTCACTGACCCAAATTTGGAGTGCGGTATGGGTCGGCGCTGTTCATGGTTTGCGCATCCTGGATGCAGCGCTATACCCAGCCCTGGGGAAGGTCCACAGGTGTGCCAAGTGATGGTAAATGGCACTAAAGTGTCGGGGCTCCTGGACTCAGGGAGTTTGGTGACCCTGGTAAGGGCCACACTCCCCCATGTGCTACTCCTTGGGAAGCGGTTGGGAAATGTGTATCCACGGAGACACAAAGTATTATCCCATGGCCAGGTACCATCGGCACAGACTGGACTACTGTGTCCCACAGGTGGGTGTGGTGGACAATCTAATCCCACGATGTCATTGTTGGCGCGATTTCCCTTATTCTGGGATCTATGGGCGAAAGCTACATCCACCCTTCCCACCCAGAGTGCCAAGAGGTGGCAGAGGTTATGGGTACAGAAGTACCCATGAGTTTCCCTTTACAGTGTTGGTGGGGGATGAAAAAGGAGGAGCCACCTCCCGAAACCAATGTCCCTGATCTAGAAGTATCCCGGGGCAACTTTGGGACTGCCCAGCTCAGGGATCTAACCCTAAAAAGGCGCATTAGAGAGTGTATACCGTGTTAATTGGGGTTCCCCCAAAGGAGCCAGGGCAGATGAGCGGTATCCCCATTTTGCAATGAAGGGTTAGCTCTTGTACGGGTGACCAAGGTGAGAATAAGCATCGAGCAGCTACTGGTACCCGTACCCATAGGCGCATGGTGTTAGACCTTGCTCACTTCATGTGTTGGGTGGGGCACCTGGGACAGAGAAGACCCAGGAACGGGTCTTACAAAGATTCTACTGCCAGGGTGTTTTAGGGAGATCGGGGATTTTTGTCAGTCTGTCCCGTGTGCCGGGTTTACCTCCCCGGTTGAAACATTTCCGTAGTCCCTTGGTACCGTTACCCATAATTGAAGTGCCGTTTGAACGGATTGTGATGGACCTGGTGGGGCCCCTGGTGAAGTCAGCAAGGGGCCATCAGTACATTCTGGTGGTCGTCGACTATGCGACCCGAAACCCAGAAGCAGTACCCTTAAGAAACACCTCGTCCAAATCCATTGCCCGAGAGCTATTCTTCATATTTTCTAGAGTGGGTCTGCCTAAGGAGATCCTGACGGACCAAGGGACACCATTTATGTCTAGGATGATGAAGGATCTGTGCAAGATCCTGAAGGTTAAACCATTGCGCACCTCCGTATATATCACCCCCAAACAGACGGATTGGTGGAGAGGTTTAACAAAACCTTAAAAGCTATGTTGAGGAAGGTAGTAGAAAGGGACGGTCGGGATTGGGACTGCTTTTTACCATAAACCTCTTGTTTGCAATCAGGGAAGTTTCCCAAGCCTCCACCCGCTTCTCCCCGTTAACTACTGTATGGTCGGCACCCCAGGGCTTGCTTGATATCGCAAAGGAGACCTGGGAGAGTGAAACCACGCCCTATAAAAATGTTGATTTGAGCATGTGGCCCTGATGAGGGACAGGATATCCAATGTGATGCCCATAGTTAAAAGAGATCTTTTTTCAGGCCAGGAAGCGCAATCCCGGGTGTACAATCGGTCAGCCAGACTTAGGGAGTTCAAACCAGGGGGCCGCCTTTCCCTTTTCCTGGTGCCAACGGTGGAAAGCAAATTTTTTGGCCAAGGGTGGCAGGGACCGTATGAGGTGGTGGAAAAAGAAAGGGAATGTTAATTACCGGATACACCAACCCGTAAGAGGAAGCCCCTGCAGATATACCATGTTAATCTGCTAAAACCTTGGAAGATAGAAGACCTCCCGCGACCCCCTGTTTGGTGATCCAGCTAAGTTGAAAATGGTTAAAATTGCTGAGACCCCGTCCCCCATACACAGAAGCTGCAATGTAAGGAAATGCTGCAACGGAATAAAGGAATCTTGTTTTCTGAGTTACCAGGTCTTGTAAAAGGTATTGAGCATGAGATCCTTACTGAACACAAGTTCGGGTAAAAAGTAAAGCCCCACAGGATCCCTGAAGCCCGATGGAAATAGTGACCCAGGGGGTCAAAAGGATAGTACACTTGGGGTAATAGAGGAGTCCAAAGAGTGGGGGGTCGAGCACCGATAGTGGGTGGTACCAAAACCAAACGGAGAATGGAGATTTGTAATGAATTACCGGAAAGTCACGAGTCTCCAAGTTCGGATAGCTACCCCATGCCTAGGGTAGATGAACAGTTGAGAGATTAGGGCCGGCCAGTACATCACCACCTTGGAGACCTCACAAAGGTACTGGCAAATCCCTTGTCCAGGGGAAAGCCAGGGAAAAGACGCCTTCTCCCCACACCGAAGGGTCGTACCAATATGTCCCCATGCCTTTGGGGTTACAAGGGAGCACCAGCCACTTTCCAAAAAGGGGCCATGGACCGTATTTTACGTCCCCACCGGAAGTAATGCAGCGGCCTAAAACCCAGATGAATAGTCATCTATTAGCCCAGACTGGGAGAGTCATCGCACAAGGTCCAAGCAGTCCAGATGCATTAAAGGAGGCGGGGTTTACGGGAAACCCCAAGTTTCGCCATGGGAATGGAGGAACAAGTTACCTGGGGTATATAGTAGGGAGGGGCGAGATCAAGCACAAATAAAACAAGGTAGAGGGCATCCAGAACTGGCCCCGTCCTCTTACTAAAAAACGCAAAGGGGGGCATTCCTAGGGATCGTTGGCTATTATAGGAAAATTCGTCCCCTACTTTGCAAGAAATTGAGTGCCCTTTACTGACCTTATAAAGGCGCAAAATCAGCCCATGGTGAAGTGGTCCCCAGAACTGACGGGCTTTCAAGAGGGTAAAGGTGCCCTGTGTAAGCACCCCGTCTATAGCCCTTTACTTTTGCTAGAGAAAATTTATCGTCCAGACGTGCATCAGATGTGGGGCTGGGGGCTGTAATGTCCAGGATTTAAAGGGAAGAACACCCAGTAGTTTACCTCAGCCGAAAATTGTCCTCCTGTAGAAGAATTATTCCATAATAAAAAGGAGTGCTAGCGATCAAGTGGGCCCTTTTGACTCCCTGCGATACTACTTTTAGGGAGGAAGTTCAAATTGGATTCGGATCATGCTCCCTTGGGTGGGATGCAAGAGAGAAAGGGGAACATTGCTCGGTAATCGTGGTTCTTGCTTGCAGGATTTCAGGTTCTCGGTGGAACATTGGGCCCGAAAAAAATCATGAAAGCGTGCCCCCCTTCTAGGTACATTGTATTGGGGGCAGGAAGGTGCCCAAAACCCTCGGCTTTGGAAAGAGGGGGGGGGGGTTTTGTAGGAAGGTCAGAGGGACCGTCATAGACGGGAGGTATTTATCACCGAGGTTGTGGCCTCGGTGATATAAAAAAACCCCTTTAATTTGTTGCCAGCAGCAATAGTGCTGACATTTTTTTCGTTGTAGTCCGGGTCGGGTTTTTTATGGAGCCCCCCAAGTCTTGGGTGGGGGCGCCGCTCCAATACTCCAGCCCAGGTTCTTACAGCCAGATAAAAGCAGCTGGTGCAGTCATCAGGGGTGTGCTTCTGACCTGAAAATTTAGAAGCTGTGTGCTCCGAAAATGTGAGGCTGTGTAGCCTGAGTCCTGAAATACAAGTCGTGAGACTTTGCATTTATGTTTATCGATCTCTTTGCTGACAAAGGGCTATATTATTTTTGCCACTGTGAATTTTCATCTGAAGAGAACTGTTTTGTTGGCGCACACTGATGAACTTAAATAAATTCTTTTTTTTATATGATTGACTACTTGCTCTCGTTCCTGCCTTTGTGCTGACCCCTTACAATATATTATATATATATTTTATATATAATATATTTTTTATATATATGCTACAGGCAAGCCAGTGGCACCCAGGTTCACATATGTTTTTTTCAGAAAAGTTTTGTTTTGTGCAGAACTATACTTGTATTTGGGATATAATTTGCTTTTAATTCCATAGGGAGGAATGGATGGGCCCCCATTTTGGTTTCTTGCACCCGCCCAAACCTCCCAGGGTGTTATATCAGTGCAGCTTGCTAGGGTTGGTGCTTTTTTTTTTTCTCTCTGGATAATGGAGGTCGGTTTGACCCAATGAGAAATCTGAATTTGACTCAAGTGAGAGGATAAAGATAGCGTGACCACCCCCTTGAGATCATGTTGAAGCCAGGGTGGGATAAACATTTTTTCCCTTTAAAAAGTTGAACTAAGAATGTATGAAGATCGGCGCGTCGAAGCGCCTGTTTTCACGTTCTTTTCCGTTAAAACTGCGCCTGATGTATGCCGGTGCCGAAGTGCGCTCATAAATGCAGGGCAAAATTCTACGCCTCCGACAGAACAGCCACTTTTGAAGTAGGTCTGCCCTGTCGGAGCTTAATGCGCCCACCCTTTTTGCCCGAAAAACGGCCATTCCTACATGCGGGCCTGAATTACGAATGTGGTGCGTCCGCCCACAGAACGCCCTTCATGTTAGGCGCATTAGAGAGTGGTGAAGCTTTCGCCTAATGCGCCTAAAACATAGGGGAGGTGCGTCCGACAGCGCAGCCGGCACAGAGAGGCGCATTATATGCCAGAAAACCGGCAGAAACGCCGATCATACATGTCGCCCTAAATGCTTACAATCATATTGGTTTGTCTCAAGCACAGGAATTATGCACAGAGTGATGTCACAGTACAGGATAATACACAGCGATGTCACAGTACAGGGATAATACACAGTGATGTCACAGTACAGGGATAATACACACAGTGATGTCACAGTACAGGGATAATACACAGCGATGTCACAGTACAGAGATAATACACAGTGATGTCACAGTACAGGGATAATACACACAGTGATGTCACAGTACAGGATAATACACACAGTGATGTCACAGTACAGGATAATACACACAGTGATGTCACAGTACAGAGATAATACACACAGTGATGTCACAGTACAGGGATAATATACACAGTGATGTCACAGTACAGGGATAATATACACAGTGATGTCACAGTACAGGGATAATACACACAGTGATGTCACAGTACAGGATAATACACAGCGATGTCACAGTACAGGGATAATACACAGCGATGTCACAGTACAGGATAATACACACAGCGATGTCACAGTACAGGATAATACACACAGTGATGTCACAGTACAGGATAATACACACAGTGATGTCACAGTACAGGATAATACACAGTGATGTCACAGTACAGGATAATACACACAGTGATGTCACAGTACAGGGATAATACACACAGTGATGTCACAGTACAGGGATAATACACACAGTGATGTCACAGTACAGATAATACACACAGTGATGTCACAGTACAGAGATAATACACACAGTGATGTCACAGTACAGAGATAATACACACAGTGATGTCACAGTACAGGATAATACACAGTGATGTCACAGTACAGGATAATAAACACAGTGATGTCACAGTACAGGGATAATACACACAGCGATGTCACAGTACAGGATAATACACACAGCGATGTCACAGTACAGGATAATACACAGTGATGTCACAGTACAGGATAATACACACAGCGATGTCACAGTACAGGGATAATACACACAGCGATGTCACAGTACAGGGATAATACACAGCGATGTCACAGTACAGGATAATACACAGTGATGTCACAGTACAGGGATAATACACACAGTGATGTCACAGTACAGGGATAATACACACAGCGATGTCACAGTACAGGGATAAAACACAGTGATGTCACAGTACAGGATCAATACACACAGGGATGTCACAGTACAGGGACAATGCACACAGTGATGTCACAGTACAGGGATAATACACACAGCGATGTCACAGTACAGGGATAATACACACAGTGATGTCACAGTACAGGGATAATACACAGCGATGTCACAGTACAGGGATAATACACACAGTGATGTCACAGTACAGGATAATACACAGTGATGTCACAGTACAGGATAATACACACAGTGATGTCACAGTACAGGGATAATACACACAGTGATGTCACAGTAAATATACGCAGAAAAGGTCCAAACCTTGTGTCATGGGTCCGGAAGAGAGCCGAGCCCACCACATGCCGTATCCCTCTCAGAAGCACATGTTAACACCACAGAACATGAGAGTATAGGGTAAAAAATATATATAAATCTTTATTAAGGCTATACAAAATTTCATACAAAAATAGTGTGTGTCCATAAAAAATCCAAGACTACAGGGTAGACAGGATTATGACAGGTAATAGGGTAAGTATATCACAAAATAGTACAATAGGTGGTGACAAGTATAACAGTAATAATATAGTAACCAATGCTCTCTCTAGTTGCAGCCAAGTTCAGAAACTATCTGCATAGTGCATAAGTGAAGGTAAATAGTTAAAGCCAAGCACTGAGTTAGAGCAAAGATAGCCCCAACTTACCAGCAGTGAAACCCTGACCAACCCGACCCCGACGTACGTTTCACGCTGAATAACGCTTCCTCAGGGGGATAATGGCAAACGGACTAAACTGTGCTTATATATCCTACCACGATGTATGCATCTAATAGGGATGCCGCGCGGCGTGCGGAAGCGCCTCTTCCCCACTTCCGGCAGACCCGCGATAGCGCACGCGCACTAGACTCGGCGCACGCGCACCACGCGTTGTGGACGCCGGATCGGGGCTGGCGTAGTACCGCCCACACAGCGCGTGCGCACTATCCCATTTAAAGAGTACAAGGTCCATTGCCAGTAAAGGGGCAGTCACAACTGTGTTATCAGCGCGACCTACTCCTTATACACTATACATACACTATACATAAGTAAAACAGCCCAATTTTTATCCTGTAACACCCAGCATCACATACATTCAGGATCATTATACTTGTATACAGACAGATGTCCCTTATTGCATGGTGGCAGATGTAGCTTTACTGATCCATTCAAACATTTGCACAGAGGTGTAACATCAATCCGAATATGCTCACTATAAATAAATTAAGAAACAGATTTTAAAAAACATATATAAAAAGAGGAAAACTTAGATATCCATAAAGGTGCACATAGCTACTCCTATAGGCAGAAATCACCGAACGATGTAACTATATATATATATATATATAGAGATAGATAGTGCTCAAAATTACAGGAAGGGAGAAAAGTCTAGTTTTTCGTTTAGGCCAAAGGGAGTCATAGTGTTCAAGGTTATTATCCACTTCGTCTCCCTTTGTTCCAGTGCCTTCATAACATCCCCGCCTCTAATACCAAGATGTACAATATCAATGCCCCATACCTTTAATAGTTTGGAGTCACATCCGTGATGTCTCAGAAAATGCCTAGGAAGTGTTTTTAATTGGGACAAGTCCTCAACGTCTTTGGCCGCTGAGATATCACGGACATGTTCCCGTACACGGATCTTAAATTCACGTGATGTAATACCGATGTATATTTTTGGACATGGACATTGTGTCATATACACTACATTTTTCGTATTACACGTAATGTAGTGCAGAATTTGGAACTCACGTGATTTATCTGAGGATGTGAAGGCACTAGAACGAGTCATATTGCAGCATGGGAAAAAGCCCCGTTTTGGTCCCCGAGTGGAGAACGGGTTACGTTTCTCCATCACATAATGGCTTGAGACAAGTTGGTCACCAAGATTCGGTGCCCTTCGAGCCGTAAGTAATGGATGGTCTGAAATCTCTTTGGCCAGTATCGGATCTGTTTTTAAAACGTCCCAATTCTTGTATAGAATTTTACGTAGGTTAACCCATTGTTGGTTGTATGTAGTGATAAATCTAGTCTGTGCATCACCCTTCTTATTCCCAGATTTAGGTTGAAGCAATTGGTCTCTGAATTTGGCTGCAACTGGAGAGAGCATTGGTTACTATATTATTACTGTTATACTTGTCACCACCTATTGTACTATTTTGTGATATACTTACCCTATTACCTGTCATAATCCTGTCTACCCTGTAGTCTTGCTTAATATTGCTTGACACACCAGGACTATATGGCATATATTGGTGCTCGGTATAAACAGAAATCACAATTGTATAGTATATAACCGCACACAGTAAAAGATTCTTTGTCAATTTTACAAAAATTTTATTGACATATTCCTTTCGTGTCCAATCGCATATGGTACAACGAAAAATTCATACTGCGACAAATTCTTTAGCGACAAATTCATAAATTCTTTAGCGACAAATTCATTAACGTTTTCGGTTCCCATAGGACCTTCATCAGACACGTCGCTACAATAAAACAATATATTGCATTAACCACATATCTAACCTACAACAACATCAATAATCCTACTCTATTGGTTACATATAATATAATCTATCAAAAAAGACCATTATATTCGTTACATCTATGTATACACAATCCTATATAACATTAAATCTATCACTCCCTAGTATATACAAAATACATGATGTGTCAGTCTAATCCTAAATTCACAGTGTGAAAGAATATCCTATATACAATATATATAGTGATGCTCATGGATGATACATGGAACTTAGTCACAGGCCTACCTTACTGTATAATATAAATTTTTATCAAGGCGCCTGTAAAAAAAGGAAAAAAGATTTTTACCCAAAAAAGAAAAAAGAAATATAATAAAGTATATGGAAAAAAGTATAAGGAAAAAAATATAAGGAAAAAATATATATAACTCCTCAAATAAGCTCCATGAAATACATATACTTACTGGCAAACATGGAAGACTTGCTTAACAGCCCATGGCTTCAGGGAAGTGATAGAGAGAGGCGCCATAATTAGAAGTTACTCCGGCGTCCCTTAAATACAAGTGCGCCTGCGCCGCATCACGGCGGATCTACGTAATCAAAGGGCAACTGCAAGCAAGCTCCCGTCCTCATCTCCCTCACTGCGCCTGCGTGCGACTCGTCATATCCATACGGATACACGTCATTCAAGGGCAATCGAGATCTGACTTCCGCCCTCATCTCATTCACTGCGCATGCGTGCGCTACTCAGTATAGTCCAATCTCATCTCTAGGATTCCATCCAATCAAATATGAGTGACGTTCCGGCAATAGATATCTATCTTCAACTCTAACTATGTATCCCTGCACCTGCGTATATTTATCTATCTAGTTTCTATCTAGTTTCTATCTAGTCAGACTATTAACTTCTGGATAATTATCCTTGTACATACACATGTAATATCTCTCTACACATATCCAGCCTCTACTTGATGTCAAAATATATATAAAGAGGTTTTTTAATTTATCCCATGTTTGAAATTTTTACTAGAGGAAAATTATGAAAAATAAAAAATAAAAAAAAAAAAAGGGAGCTTGCTTGCAGTTGCCCTTTGATTACGTAGATCCGCCGTGATGCGGCGCAGGCGCACTTGTATTTAAGGGACGCCGGAGTAACTTCTAATTATGGCGCCTCTCTCTCTCATTTCCCTGAAGCCATGGGCTGTTAAGCAAGTCTTCCATGTTTGCCAGTAAGTATATGTATTTCATGGAGCTTATTTGAGGAGTTATATATATTTTTTCCTTATAATTTTTTCCTTATACTTTTTTTCATATACTTTATTATATTTCTTTTTCCTTTTGGGTAAAAATCTTTTTTTCTTTTTTACAGGCGCCTTGATAAAAATTTATATTATACAGTAAGGTAGGCCCGTGGCTAAGTTCCATATATCATCCATGAGCATCACTATATATATTGTATATAGGATATTCTTTCACACTGTGAATTTAGGATTAGGTTGACACATCATATATTTTGTATATACTAGGGAATGATAGATTTATTGATTTATTGTTATATAGGATTATGTATATATAGGTGTAACGACTATAATGGTCTTTTTTGATATATTATATTATATGTAACCAATAGAGTAGGATTATTGATGTTGTTGTAGGTTAGATATGTGGTTAATGCAATATATTGTTTTGTTGTAGCGACGTGTCTGATGAAGGTCCTATGGGAAACGAAAACGTTAAATGAATTTGTCGCTAAAGAATTTGTCGCAGTATGAATTTCTCGTTGTACCATATGCAATTGGACACGAAAGGAATATGTCAATAAAATTTTTGTAAAAGTTGACAAAGAATCTTTTACTGTGTGCGGGTATATACTATACAATTGTACCCTGTAGTCTTGGATTTTTATGGACACACACTAGTGATGTCACAGTGCAGGATAATACACACAGTGATGTCACAGTACAGGGATAAAACACAGTGATGTCACAGTACAAGATAATACACACAGTGATGTCACAGTACAAAATAATCACAGTGATGTCACAGTACAGATAATAGACATGATGTCACAGTACAGGATAATACACATGAATGTCACAGTACAGATAATACACACAGTGATGTCACAGTACAGGGTAATACACAGTGATGTCACAGTACAGGGATTTAAAAAACACAGTGATGTCACAGTACAGGATAATAACACAGTGATGTCACAGTCAGGATAAACACAGTTGATGTCACAGTACAGAGAAAAATACACACAGTGATGTCACAGTACATGGATAACACAGTGATGTCACAGTACAGGGATAATACACAGTGATGTCACAGTACAGGGATAATACACACAGTGATGTCACAGTACAGGATAATACACAGTGATGTCACAGTACAGGATAATACACAGTGATGTCACTAGACAGGTAACACAAATACAGAGATAATTCAAAGCTTGACTCCCCCTATGGCCTTAGATATCACCCACTGCACGTAAGTGTAGAGACCCCAGTAGTTTGTTGGCCTCATAGCGGCTGTTAGGTTGCCCTGTGACTTATACAACTGCTATGACCATACAGAGAAGTTCTCCTCACCCCCCCTTTCCATGACATAAGTTACATGGTATAAGATTTTGGGAAAACGAGGTGACACAGACATGGTCCTCACAGCTCTTACCCTCATTTCTAGAGTCCTGAATGGTTGATAGGTAACTGAGGTACTGAAGACTTCCTGCCGACACTATGGTATGGGGAGAGTGGGCCTCAATTATCAAAACTGTCTTAACAGTCAGACTAGCGTTGTTGCCCATAGCAACCAATCAGATTCCAGCTTTCATTTCTTAGCAACCAATCAGAGCTCAGCTTTCATTTTCCCTCAGCAGTGTAAGCTGTGCTATGATTGGTTGCTAAGATCTCTGATTGGTTACTTTGAGTACTATTGGTTGCTACGGACAACAAGAACAGTCTTACTGCTAGACTGTGGTGATATATGAGGCCTATTCTGGCACATTTATCACGGCAATTGCGCCACAGTTTTAGCCCAATTCGTGTTATAAACACCGGTGTATTTGTATATGCATTTATTATGTGTTTAACACCTCAAGCCCCAGGCCTGAAAAGTCCTCACTGACCAGCACACTTTTTTAGCTTCTGCCTCCTTTCATTTCAAGAGTCCTAACTTTTTTCAATGACGCAGTTGTAGGAGGCCTCGTTTTATGCAGCAGAAGTTGTACTGTTTGGGGGCATCGTTTGAGTTTACACATAAATTACTGCTAAATATTTTTCCCTTTTTTTTTTTTTTTTTTACACCATTCACACTAAATAACCTGTTGGATGACTTCTACAGGTTATTACATATATATATATTAGCATAGTATATAATATATTACAATATATTAGTATATTCATATGTACATGCTGATACTTTACATTCTGTGTCAGGCTGGAGCAGGGGAATACCTATATATATATATATATATATATATATATATATATATATATATATATATATATATATATATATATATATATATATATATATATAGTGTAATAATATATAGTGTAAAAACATTTTAAATAGCTATATCTTCATGGGATAAAGAAGAAATAAATAGAATAAAAAAAAAATATCTACTAAAAAAGTATTGTCTCTACACATAAAACAAAGGCAAACAAACAAAAAACCTACACATATTAGTTGTAATCAGGTTATTTAGTGTGAATGGTGTAAAAAAAAAAAAAAAAAATTAAAAGTGAAAAAAATTTAGCAGTAATTTATCTGTAGACTCAAACTATGCCTCCAAAAAGTACAACTTCTGCATAAAACCAGGCCTCACGCAACTGTGTCATTGAAAAAAATAAAAAAGTTAGGACTGCATATATGCATAGCACATAATAAATTACAATATATTAGTATATTCATACTGTACATGCTAATACTTTACATTCTGTGTCGGGCTGCTGTCAGGGTAACACACAGTGTGCCCTGACTGCAGTTTTGTTATACAGACAGCCCTGGGGCTACTCTAGGTTCCCAGGGCTGACTACATAGACAGTCCCCGTGTTCCATCAATCACTGGGAATCCCGATAACCCGATGGAGCAGGGGAGTACCCTATGATTATGCTGTGGTCACAGACCGCAGCAATC
>JAODAL010037246.1:0-40654 GCA_025379985.1 Phyllomedusa bahiana | reverse complement strand
CATTTTTTTTTCAATTTTCCTCTCCATACTACAGTGATCTTGCCCCATTAAATACCCAATTTCCCTTTTTAAAATTTCCCGGGTTTGTTCCCCAAGGGGGCTGTATTATGACTTCGAAAAGTGTGGGTTTTGACATGAAACGGGGTCAAGTTTTCCTTATGTTTTGGGTTTTTAAAATTTTTATGAAAATTTTTAACACCATTGCTTTTTTTAATAAAAAAGAACTTTTTTAATATACTTATCCTTTCCGGGGGACTGCTGTTTGCCCACAAGCCCCGGGCCGATCTTTTTTTTTTTTTTCTATTTTATTCAAAATTTGCTATAGACAGAGCCTCTCAGTTATTGGGGTTTTTCTCAATAAGAGGGTTCCTACTTTTTTTTTTTTTGGCCACGGTACAGGGCGGGGCCTTCTCTATTTTACCCATACATGCATGGGGGGAATCAGGGTGAATGCATCAGCCCAAAAAATTTATTGAAGGTTTTGGGGCCCCCTTTATTTTGGGGGACCTTTTTGGGGGGGTTTGGCGCGGGGCCTTCCCCCCCGGGCCCCGCCGCCCTGTGCGGGGCCCCGGTTTTTGGGTGCCCCCGCGCCCCGCCCCCCTCGGCGGGCAGGGCCCCCGGCCCCGTTTTTTTACCCCCCAAACCCCCCCCTGTGCACGCTGCCCCTTTTGCCGTCCCGGCCGCCGCGCGCGCGTACCCATGTTAGGGCGGGCGCGCGTGGTTTGGTCTGGATTTAAAGGGGGCCACGCCCCCGGGAAATTTAAGTTTTTTGGCCGGGCGGCTGGTCCTATATAAGGTAAACCCCCGAAAGGGGGGCAAAAGATCCTTTGTAAAAGGGGGTTATTTTGTTGCCGATGCCCGGCATCGGTGAATTTAAAAGCCAAAATGTTTTTTTTGTGTCAGTAACATGGGGTTGCTGACCCCTATTTGTTAGTATAGAACAGCTGCCTTAAGTGGCTTCCGGGTGGTTTTTACGGGGGAAGGGGCCCCAAAGAGATGGGTGGGACGGCCCCATTCCCACACCCTCCGGGGTTTTCCGGGTTTTTACCGGGCCCTTGAAAAGAGCCGGAAAGCAAATTAACCCACGGGGGGTTTGGTTCCAAGACTGAGGTGTGAGCCCCCCCATTTCTGGGGGAGGAAAGGTTTCTGTGCGGGGAGGTGTTCAGTGTGCTTTTGTTTTTCCCAAAGGGAAACGTTTGGGAAACCACTCCCCAAGCATCTAAGGGGGTGAGACCGCCAACTCTGGCGGGAGGACTTATATGCACGGGTTTAAAAGCTGAATTTAAGCTGCTGTTTTGTTTGATTTCCACTGTTTAGCTTTCCTTTTTGGGGATGCTGTGTAAAAAAAAAAAACCCCCTGTGTTAAACCTGAACAATTCCCTGCCCAGTCTGTTATCCTGGGGGCTACCGTTGAGCTACTAAAAACAATTTGGTTTGGAGGCATGGGGAAAAGGGGGCATAATCCCCATTTATGCCCGGGGTTTAAAGGGGGGGCAGCACGGGCACATTTTACAGCGCACAAAATGGAGGAGGTGTTTTTAAACCCCTTTGGCGGGCCGAATTTTAGCAAAGAAAGCCTCGCACAACAACACAAGCACCAGGAAACAAACCCCCTGCTTATGCAACAGATGGCAGTACTGAGGGAAAGCATTCAGGGCAAAAGTGCGCCATTTCAAACTAAAAGGGGAAACGGACCCCATGCCAGATGGTGAGGGAGGCGCGCGAAAATGACTCCGGGGACGTTTGTGGAGGCCTTTTTTGGGTCTAAATTCAAACGGTGGGCGGCCCGTGAAAGCTCCCCCGGGGAGCGGGGGGGGCCGAGGTTTTGGCCCCAATCTAAACGGGGGACCCCAAAAGGGGCGAACTATGACCGGGCCCTGCAAGACCCCAAAAGGAGTAGGGAAGCTCAAACCCTGAGATATGGCCGGTTCGGCTAAAAATTGGCGGCCCGGGGCGCAGAGGGTTGCTTTTTTGGGGGCTATAAAACAGACAACCCCCGGGGGTCGCATTTGTTTGTTTTTGCTGCACCTGGCCCAAAATTTGGCTACACCCCAATATTGCCCCCCCGCCCAAAGGGGTTGAGCGTGAATCAGGGAAACCGGGGTTCCGACCTCTCAACCTAAAACCTGTGCAGTGCGGGGGTTGTCAGGGAGACCCCCAACACGGATGAATTTGGGGGGGGTTTTGGTAGAAAGTTTTTAAACCCCCTGGAGATTTCCCGGGTGGGCCCGGGAACCTAAAATCCCTGGGGTGGGGAGACCCCGGGGGGGTTAGTTAGGGGGTTAAAAAGTCGGGCCCCGTTTTCCCCGGGGAAAGGCCCGCCTAAAAAACCCAAAGGGGGGCCCGGGGAAAACCCCTTTAGCAAGGGGGCCACTCGGGGAAACCTGCTGCGGGGGGTTTTTGTCATGCCCCAGGCCTTTGTATTTCCCCCAGTTCCCCTTAACCCGGAGCCAAAGGGAAAGTTTTTCGGGGCCAAATTTGCCCCCATGTTTGCCCCATGCGTTGTCAGTGCTCTCCCCGCGCCAGGAGGGGGACCCAGATTTTGCACTGTAAAGGCCCAAAAGGGACTATTGGGATTTATTTTGGATAAAGGGAATTTTTGGTTACCTCCTGTCGACGCTCTAACTCATGTGGTGACCCCGGGGAAAAACTGGGGTTTTCTGTTTGAAAGGGGAAACAAGGGGAACCCAGTGGCCCGATTTGGCCGGGGGAAATGATTTTGGGAGCTAAGCACATCTTGGGGGGGGGTTGTTAAGAACTTAAAGGCACAAAGGTGTCTTTGGGTCGTGTTTTCCCCTATTTTTCTGGGACCTGTGGGGTTTGATTTGTGTCGCCAAAGGACCCCCAAGAAAGGGGCAGCCAGAGTTGTTTCCCCCTGAGGAAACCCTCGGTTTTTCCCCCGAGGGGTTCCTGGGGGGGGGACAATGGGGGGAGTCAGGATCAGGGGGAAAAAGTCCCCGCCCTGGAAGTGTCCCGGGGAATTTGGGACGGCCCAACCCCCAAACCCTTTACTTTAAAAAAGGGGCTTTGGAGGGGGTGGAAACCCTCAAGGGGTTTCCACAAAGCCCGGGGTGATGAGCTCCCCCCCACTTCGCAATGAATGGAGACCAATTGTATGGGGTAACCAAGGTGAGAGACGAGGTGAGGGAACACCCATGGTGCCCCGGCCCTATCGGCGAAGGTCCTGACATGGGACACTCTCATGTTTTTGGGGGGACACCTGGGGACAGATAAGAAACCCTGGGAGGGGTCCTGCGGAGGTTTTAAATTTGGCCCCCGTTATTTTGAGGTTCGGGGTTTTTGGCCCGGATGCCTGTAAATTTAAAATACCTCCCCGGTAGCCCACCTTTCCCCAGTCCCCTTGTACCGCGCCCCTTTTCGAGGGGGGGCCCCTTTGAGAGAGTGGGCCCTGGATTTAGTGGGGGGTCTGGTGAAATCTGCCCGGGGGCACCCCAAAAATCTTAGGGTATTAGACTACGCGACCAAAGGGACCAGAGGCCGTGCCCTTGAGGAAAATGTCAACAAAAATTTTGCCAGAGAGGGTTTTTTTCAAATCTTTCCCCAACAGGGGTTCCAAAGAGATCCTGAAAAAATCAAGGGACCCTTTTAAATTTTCCCAAAGGGGATGAGGGGGCTTAAAAATTTGGGGGCAAAAAAGGTTTACCCAGTTACGCACCTCAAGGGACCCCCCACAAAGGATGGGCCCCCGTGGAAAGGTTCAATAAGACCCCTTTAAAGGGCCCTGGCCCTTTTGGGGAAAATGGTTTTGGGGAAAAGGGGTGGGGCGATTGGGAATTTCCTGGGTTTCCATACCTTTTGTTTTTCCTTTTAAAAGGGGGTTTCCACAGGCCCCTACAGGTTTTCCCCCTTTTGAATTTTTATTTTGGCCGGCCCCCCAAGGGGTTTGCTAGAGTGGGGAAAGAAACTTGGGAGGAAAGGGTCACCCCTTATAAGAGTTTTGATCGAACACGTCCCACAGATGCCAAAAGGGGATATCCGGGGTTTTAATTTCCCATTTTTTAAGGAAAAACCCTTTTTACGGCCCCAGGAAGCCCGGCCAGGGCTATAACGGAAAGCCCCCTTTTTAACAATTTAGTCCAGGGGGCAAGGGGGGAATGGTGCCCGTACCCCAAATGTTGAGAGCAAAAATTTCCCAGCCAAGTGGCAGGGGCCCTATGAGAATTTTTTGAAAGAGGGGGAGAGGGAAACTACAAGGTCCCCCCAGGCCCGGAAGAGGAAGCCCTTTTTCCCGATTATCATTTTTTGATTTAAAAACCCTGGAAAGGGGAGAGATTCCCCGGGGGGCCCCCTTTTCTAGTGTCCCAGTCAGAGGGCAGGATAAAATTGGGAACATTGCAGGAAAAAATTTTCCCCCCCCAAAGACAAAAAATGCAAAAAAACTCCTTTCAACGAAAAGGGACCTGTTTAAAGGGGGCCCCCCTGGGGTAACCAATAAAATTTTAAAAATGAAATCCTTACGGAGCCACAAGTTTAAAAATTTTAAAAAAACCTTATAGAATTCCCAGGCCCCCGGGGGGGTAATTGGGACAGGGGGTTTCCCTTGGATGATGGAACTAGGGGTCTTTTAAAAGTCCAAAAAAAAAGGGTGGTCCAGCCCCCCTTGTCCCAGTTCCCAAACCAACGGGGGGGGGGGGGGGGGGGTTTCTGTAACGACTATCGCAAGCCCGAACGAGGACTCTAAGGTAGGCTTTTCCCATGCCGAGGGTAGGGCGAAAAATTTATTGAAAATTAGGGGCCCTTTGATTCCCTCACACCTTTGATCTGACCAAGGGGTACGGGGATATCCTTTGGGCAAAAGCGGCTAGAGAAAGCCGCTTTCTCCAAAACCCGGGGGTCGTTTTTGTACGTCCCCAATTTTTTTGGTTTTTAAACCTTTTAAGGTTTCCCCAGAAAAATTCCCAAAAGGGGGATGGACCAAGTCTTTCGCCCCCTAGGGAAATATGCTGCCGCTTACTTGGAAACAAATCAACTACAGTTGCGAAATGGGAAAAACCCCCTCCCAAAAAAGGGAGGGTTGGGTTTTGGGGGCCCCTTAAGGAACCCGGCTTTACAATAAACCCCAAATAAGGGGGCCAAAGGTTTGGTGGGGGGCCCCCCTACCTGGGGGATAAGTTTGGGGAGGGGGGAAAAAAGCCCCAGTTAAATAAAATAGAGGCGATTCAGGGGGTGGCCCCGGGCCCCTTAAAAAAGAAACGGGCAAGGCGTTTTTGGGATAGTGGGTATTCCGGAGGGGTTTTTCCCCAAAGGTTTTCGAGATGGCAGTACCCTTTTCTGACCTTTCTAAAGACACCCAAAGGGGACCCCCAGTTAATTGGTCCCCAAAAAGTGGGGAAAGGACATTTAGGACTCAAAAGGCCGTTTTGGGCAACCGTTTTGGGGTCCGATTTTACTAAGGAGTTTGTCGTTTCAAAAAAGGGCACATCAGAGGGGGTCTGGGGGCCGTGATTTTCCCCGGGAATAAATTTGGGGAAGAACACCCGGTTCCCCTACCCTGAGTTTTCAAGCTGTCCCCTTCGGGAAAGTAAAATTTTTCTATTGGGCCCAGAAAGGGGGCTTAGCAATTTAAATGGGCGGGGGGACTCCTTTGAGATAATTTTTTGTTAGGGAGCGGGTTTTAGGGTTATTTCGGTTTATGCCCCCCTTTAAAGTGGATGATTTAAAAGGAAGGGTTTAAAAATCCCCCCAGTGACCCCTTTGGGTTTTTTTCCCGCAAAAACTTTCCCGTTTTTCAGTAACAAAGGGGGGAAGCAACAGGCAATGCGGGTTTTCCCCTTTTTAGGGGGCACTGTATGCGGCGGAAAAGTCCCAGCCCCCGGCGTTGGGGAGAGGGGGGGGGGATATGTAAAAAGGGCAAAGGTCCAAGGGATGGACGGGTTTTGTGTTGCCGATGTCCCTGGCATCCCGGGGGAAAAAAGCCAAAAAAGCCCTTTTTTGTGTCGTAAAAAAATAGGTTTCTGACACCCATTTGTTTGTATAGAACAGCTGCCTTTAAGTGGCTGATCCGGGTCCGGCTTTTTTCTGGAATGGGCCCAAGAGATGGGGTTTGGGGGGGCATTCCCAAAAACCAGGGGCCGGTTTTTCCGGCCTGTTTAAAAGCCCGGATAATAGGGCAGGGTGTTGGGTTCCCCAAGGGCGAGGGGTTGGGGTCAGTCTGTGGAGAAAAGAGCTTTTTGTGCGGAGGGTTAGTGGGCTCTGCTATTTCCCAAAGGGCGAAATTTGGGTCCACTACCCCCATCTTAAAGGGTGAGACCGCCAAACCTGGGGGAGGGCTTATATGCCCCTGGTTTAAAAACTGAATAAGCTTCTGTTTTGTTTGATTTTTCCCCCTGTATAAGACTTTCCTTCTGTGGATTTCTTTTGGGTTTGAAAAAAAAACCCCCTGTGTTATACCTGAACAATTGCCCGCCAGTCCCGCTTATCCTGTGGCTACCGTTGAGCTACGTCCCAAAGCCCCCGCCTCTCTGCCAGGGTTGTTGGTGTGCGTTTTAGTGGGCTTTTGAGAAATGTTGGATCCGTTTTTGAAACAAACCCCTGTACAGTCCCGGTTTTTCCCCTACTTTCCCGAACTTTTCCTGTCTCACAGATCAAAAAAAAAATTCCCTAAAACCCAATTTAAACTTTTTAAAAAGATTTCATTAAAAAAAAATTTTCCTTTAATAAAAAATGGCCTCACAATATAGCCACTAAAATAAATATTCAACGTATATGTTAAAAAAGTACCCGGGGTTTTTAAAAAAATACCCAAAATAAAAAGCAAGGGGGGGTCTATTTCAAACACAGCAAAAAAGGAAAAAAGTACCAAATTTTAATTAGCTGAGAAATTTTGGGCCCCTATAAGAGGGGGGAAAATGTGTCAAAAAGGGGGTAAAAAACCAGGTTGAAAAACCTTGTCACAGTAGATCCATTCCCCCAGGGCCCATAATACCATAAAATAAAAAAAAGCACATCGCTAACACAACAGTCCATCCAAAAAGCATCCCCCGAAAAGGGCGACCCCCCCTCTCGGCGACACCCTAATAACAAAATTTATAAGTAACTACATAAAGAACACAGACATAAGTCCCGATGGTTCCCCCCAAAAGGGTTCTCAGGGAAATTTTTTTAAAACACGTGATGAAATGATGAGGGGTCCAAGGAGGCACCTTTTCCCCCGGCCGCCATCCAAGCAAGCACTCAGGGTCGCCCTTTGGTGCCTCCCCCGAGAAATCCATCCCGCTTTGCGGGGGTTTGGGTGAATACGGGGGCTATTTAGACCCCTCCCTGGCGTGGTTTTTTTTTTTTTTTTTTAATTGACAATTTTTATTGATTTTTAAATTTAATAACAAAAAAAGTAAAAAACGGTGTAAATTACACCTGAGAAATATAGTCCGTTAAGGCATGTTGAATCAGGGATTAACATATGCAATACAAACCTAAACAGAAATAACATTGAGGGCTGCGAATTAGACAAGGCTTACACGGTTACTAAATTAAGCCATAGATCAAAGACTCCAGCCTCATCAAAAAGAAACAGCATAAAACATATAGACGCAGACATGAGACAAAGGGGTAAGGTGGATGGGGGGGGGGTGGAAAGAAGGGGAAGGGTTTGGGTAAAGATGGTCCAACAAGCTGGTGCATGTCCCATGCGTACAAAATTTTATCAAACGAATCCAATTTGTCAGGGAAAGCAGGGCAGTTAGAAACTCCATTCGCCGCTTTTCTGTGAGCCTCTGACAGAGTTTCCCTCTACTTGGTGCGCGGTCTGTCTCCATCTACCTGAAATTGGCACCTGGCCCCTGTAAGGATATGTAACATAATTTTTGGAATCCTGTTTAGATAGACCCTTGACCGGCCCACTCATAAATAGGTGAAGGGACCAATGGGATCCTCCCCCCCAAAAACCTCAGCTATAAGCTCCCTAAACTGTGACCAAAAGGGTTTGAATAATCGGGCAACCCAAAAAATATGCGGCAGCGTACCCACTGGGGAGCAACTCGCCAGCATACCGATGGGAGCTGGGGGTTCCATTTGTGCAGGACCTCTGGTGTAGGTACCAAATGAATAGTATTTTGTATAGATTTTCTTTATGCGGATACATACTGAGGATTTTCGCCGCTGCGTTCCAAATCACCTGCCATGAGGAGAAGGGTATTTTCCCCACCTAAGTAGCTTTCCCACTTGGCCCCTGTATTTGTGTGTGGCGGGTTCAGCAGAGGGCGGGTCTGAGAGAATGGAGTAGATCGTGGAAATGAGACCCTTAGTACTGTGCCCGCTTTTACAAAGCTGCTCGAAGGAGGTCGGGAATCGAGAGAGTAATGTGCCAAATGGAGGACATGAGGTGAGAATCTGGAGGTAATGAAATCGGGATCTCTCAGGGAGATTATAGTCCCTCTGAAGGGTGTCAAACGGGATCAGCCTCCTGTCCCTGCCCTAGCAACATCCACAAACCGGAATAGCTCAGCCCCAGCACGGTCTTGCCCACAATCCAGATGAGCCAGCAGGGAAAAGGGGTGTGCGCAAAAAGGAAGCCATGGGTGAAGCTTCGGAAGCTAACTTAAATCTGGGCCTGCACGATTCCATATCTGCTGCGTAAACTTGATTGGGCCCAATAGTAATCCCAGTGAGGGAGAGGCTTCGAAGCCATAGAAGTGCATTTGGGTGAATGGGTGCAAGCCACAGCTTTTCTATCTCCACCACTTGGTGTAACCCGGAAGGATGACCAAGCTGGGGAAAAAACGCAAGTGGGTGGCCCAATAGTAGTTGAGGAAATTCGGAACCGCCAGTCCCCCACGCCCCCTACCTGGCCATCATAACACTTTTGGCTACCTATGCCTGCCCTGGGCCCACACGAATCTTAGGATACTGCCTGTATGGAGCGTAGCTCACTCAGCGGGACTGCTACCGGAGAGTCTCGAATAGGTAGAGGAGTTTTGGTAAAGAGCCTGGCGGGGCTTAAAATTTCTTTTTGCGGTGGTTTACAAAACCCACCAAACCCCACAGTAAAATCTACCATGATTCCGCCAGGGACCTTTGCCCGGGGCCTGGGACTACCGTCGCCCACGACCCGGGTATTGCCCAGCTCGCGCCATGATGCAAAACCTTGCGGCCCGTCCCCCTCCGTCAGGGGGCTGCTGCCCCACGCCAGCACCATTGCCCTGCACCCTGGCCATTGCTCCTCCACAGGACCTTCTTGCATCTCCCGTCCCTCAGATGGGTGGGAGACCCCGAAAATGCCGTGGCTTCTCAGTCAATTCTCCATCCCCAAACGGTGTTGGGGCTCGATTTCCCACCGAGGGGGTAAGGTGGCCTCTTTCGGGGGGGGCCTTGGCCTGGGCCCCTCCCCTATGGGACCCAGGAATCCGTTGACGGAAAAACTGCAAAAACCCTTCCCCCCGGGGTTCCCCACCCTTCGAGGGAAACCCGGGCCCCACCCCTCCTCTGTGCCGAGTTTTTCCCTTCTCCCTCAGGGCGACCACTGTGGGTCAGTATCCCTGCAGTTGCACCCAAACCTCAAGGGGGACTGGAACAATTTTGGGTTTGGGGGCCTTTTGGCAAGGGCCCTTTTTGGCTATTAAAGACATCGTTCGGGACCTGCCCCCCGCTCTGGGCAAGATTTGGTTGGGCCCCCCAACACTACGTTTTCCGAGAGACAACAAGACCCCCCCCAACGGGAGGCGTCTGCCACGCCCGGGTCCTCCTCTGGTTTCCCGTTTTCCAAAGACCTCCCCTTCCCGCCAATGGTTCCCGAGGACAAATCCCTGCAGGGCGAGAGAGCCCCCCGCCCAGGAGGGAAAGCCCCAGCTGTCAGAGGCAGGGCTTTTTCTGTGGGGGTTTGGCCACTTCATTGGGGACTTTCTAGGGTGGGCGGGAGAGGATCCCTGGTGCCCATGGGGCCTCCCCCCGTCTGACCTTTCCCCGAAACTCTGGGGAAATTTTTCCCCAAAACAGCACCTTTAAAAGCCTCCCCCCTTTCCCTTTGATTCGGGGTCCGCTTAAAAATTTTGGCGGGCCACGCGTTGGTTTCCCCCAAAAATTTCGAACCCGGTGACCCTTCGGGCAAAAAACCCCTGTTCGTTCCCGCATTTGGGGGAATTTCCAAAGGACCAAATTCGGTTCTGCAGGGCCCCCTCCCCTTTGCAGATTGGGCCCTACAAAAGGGAAGATCAAAAACTTTTTGTTTGCCTCCCCCTCCTCTTCTAAAAATTCCCCCGGGGCCCCCCCATTGGTTGCAAAGAAGTTTGGCCCCCTAAACTGGAACATGGGCGAGATTACCCGGGGGGGGGGGCCCCCACGGCCACTCACTCCCTTCCTGTACCCGCCCAGTTCCCGCCCGCCTCTGTCAAGCCAACAAAGGGCCTCTGCCAGGTCTGCCCACCCTTTCCAAGGATTTAGCCGACGCTTTTCGAAAGACGGGCCGAAACTCTTCCTCCGCCCCGGGCCCTTACGACGGGTCCTATTGACCTGAAAACCGGGTACTACCCTCCCCGAGGCAAAAGCCAACCCTCTTCGCCCCCGGAGAAAAAGGGTGTTTTTCAGCGAAAGTTCGGGGAAAAACCCTCCTTTTAAAGGCTTTATACGAAAGGGTCTTCTTCCCCTGGGGGGGGGCCGGGTTTTTCTTTGTCAAAAAGAAAGTTGGAACTTTTCCAGCCCTAAAACGTTTAATCGGGGACTCTTTAAAAAACCACCATAAAAAAATAAAAACCCCCCTTTGCCTTGTTTCGGAGCTTTTGGGGATCGCGCTGCGTGGGGGCAAAATTTTTTTCCGAGTTGGACGTAGGGGGAAAGATACAACCTGATTCGTACCCGCAAGGCGACCGAAGGGAAAGAGGGCCCTTTAAAAAACCCCGTGTGGCCACTTCGAAACCCGTCATCCCATTTGGCCTCTGAAAACGCCCGGCGGTTTTTTCCCAGAACTTTGTCAACGGATTTTCCCGCGCCCTTCTCTGTCTTTTTTATTTTTCTATCTGGACGATTTTTAAAAAACCTTCCCCCGGACCCTAGAGCCCTCACCGCCCCCCCACCGGTCCGCCGGGTTGCCAGACGTCTCGTAGCCCCCATTTTAAAAGCCAAATTTGGGGGGAAATGCTTTTTTTTAAAACGCACCTCGTTCCCCTTTTCCTGGGGGTACATAAACTGGGAATCAAGGTTCCAGAGGGAATTTTTTAAATTTTTCAGCGGTCTTACAGGGCCCTCGCCCAGGGGGGCCTTCGGCCATCCAGGTTTTTTTTTGGGGTGGCAAACTATTACAGACAGTTCACCCCGAAATTTCCCGCTCGGGGCCCCGCGGGTTTCCCCTTTAAAGAAAAAGAATGCTAACCCCCAAATCCGGGCCTCCAAAAGGGCCCAAAAAGCCTTGATCGTTTTAAAGCGCATTTGCTTTGGCCCCTGTTCTGTCTCGCCCAGACCCCACAGCGCCCCCTTTTGGGCCCAAAAAGTGGACGCCTCCTCAGTAGGTCCCGGCGCTGCCCTCCTTCAAAAGTCCTCCCTGGGGTTTGCGTACTTGTGGCTTCTTTTCCAAGATTTTCACTCCAGCTTAACGAAATTACACGATCGTTAAAGGGGAAAAACTACGGGCCCTAAAGTTACCCCTAGAAGAATGGCGACACTTGCTGGAGGGGCTCGCCATCCCATCGAGACCTTCCCGATCCCCAAAAATCTCCCTTTAATTCCCATTTCGCCCAGCATTAAACCCCCAAAAAAAAGGCCAGGGGGGTCGCTTTTTCTTCCCCCCTTTTGATTTTCTCCCCCTTTTTTCGGGCACCCGGGAAAAAGAACGTCAGGGCGGGGACGCCCCTCTCTAAAAAACCCTTGGACACGTGGGCCTAGAGCCGCCTCTCAGCACATAATTCCCCCCGAAGTCTCCCCCACGGGGGGCCCCCCTTTGGATCTTAAACCCAATCTACCCCGGGGGAAAGCCCACCCCGGCCCTGCCAGGGGGGGCCTGGGGAATCCTTAAGTGGGGACTTTCCTCACAAAAGCTGGTCCCCGGGAAATAATTAAGCCCCTGAAAATTTTAATTTTCCCCCCGCTACTATTGGGGGGGCCCACCCTCGCTCAAGATTTTTAAAAGGACTTTGCCGGGCCCTGTCCCTCCGTGCCCGTAACAAAGTCCCTCGCTCAGCCCCCGGGGGGTTTTTTCCTTACCCTCCCCCGGGTCCCAAAAGCCTTTTGGCCCCCATATGGGCCTTTGGACTTTTTTAAAGGGCCCTTCCCGGCCTCCTCTGGTAACCGGTCATTTGGGGTGGTGCCCCGATGATTTTCGAAGATGGCTCATTTTGTTCCTCCCCCGGGGTTCCCCTCTGCCCTCACGGGCCCCAGAAATTTTTCCCCCCATTTTTTTTGGGCCCAAAAAACCACGGGCTCCCCCTTGCATATCGTCTGGGTTTGGGGGGGCCCAAATTTTTTTCGAGTTTTCTGGGGGGCCTCTATTTTGGCAGTTGCGGGTTCAGCTGATTTCTCTTTCTGCTTCCCAAACCCTAAAACCCAAAGGGGGCGGGGTAGGGGGGTTTAAACCAGTTTTAGGCACCTACCTACACTTTTTGTATCCGCCCTCAAGAAAAGGTTGACCTCCTCCCCGGGGCGGAATTTTTCATAAAATTTTCTCTAGACTGGGAAATTCCACGGAGCCTCTCCTTTTTTTTTGTTTTTGGGGGCTACCCCCGCCTGCCTCTCCCTCTGCTACCTCGGTCACTTTTTCCTTGCCGTGGAGGGCCCAAGTGTGGGACTTTCCAGGCTCTTGGCGGGCTCACACGACAAGG
Source organism: Phyllomedusa bahiana (assembly GCA_025379985.1). NCBI lineage: Eukaryota > Metazoa > Chordata > Amphibia > Anura > Hylidae > Phyllomedusa > Phyllomedusa bahiana. The sequence goes on along the minus strand of JAODAL010037246.1, from coordinate 27,893 downwards.
CCCCTTTCACGAGCCCCAACTCCACCAGGGCCCAGGCGGGACAGGTCCCGGAGACCCCCCCCAAATATTTAACCCAGGGGGATAGGTTTGGTTTCCCCCAAAATATTTTCTTTTTTCAAGGTGCCCAGTTAAGTTGGGCCCCAAAGTTTTTTGGGCCCTTTTGTTTTTACGGGGGGGAAACAAAGGGGGTTTTTGCCCTTTCAAGCTCCGCTTGCCTCCTACTCTGGAAATCCTAAAACCCCTTTCCCATTTTTTTTTTTTCCCTCCTCCCCCCTTGTGGAAACTGAATCGTTTCCCTCCCTTGGGTCCTGTCCCCCGCCTTTTTCCTTTTGGGGCCGACTCTGAAACATCTTTGGGGGCCCAAGGAGGTTTTGGGGGAGAAGAAAGGGGGGGGGGGGGAAAAGGGGTTTTCTTTTTTTTTACGGGAAAGGGGGTTTTTTGGGCCGAAGGGGGCGTTGTGGGACCTGAGGCCAATCTGTCCCTGAATTTTTTCCTCCAAACGTAGAAAGAGGGGGAGACCAAAAAGGGGGGGGGATACTCCCATGGGGGCCTGGCGCGGGGGGGTTTTTCCGCCCCCCCACCCCCCCCCCTGCTCGCGGGGGGTCCGGCGCATTTTGCCAGGGGCCCGGGCCCGGCGCCTTTCCCCCTGTTGGGGGGTTCCCGGTGCCTGTCATTTCCCGCCAACGCCCCTTTGTGAAACCGCTGCTCCTGTCTTTTCCCCGGCTGCGGCGCGCGTACCCACTGCTTAGGCCCGCCCCGCGCGGGGGCTGGTTGGATTTAAAAAGGGCCCCAGCGCCCGGAAAAAATTATTTCCGTTTGGGCCGGCCGCTGGCCCAAATATTAGGTTATCCCCCCCTGCATTTTCCTTCCCCCCAAAATTTTGGGGGTTTGGTTTAAAATTTTTTTTGAGAGTTTTTGGGGAGTTGTTTTTTAAACCCCCGGTGTCCCCAGCCCCGTTCCGCCCTTTTCCCTTGTCCTTTTCCCTTTTTTGCTGTTGCCTAAACCGGCTGCCCGTCTCTGCCCAACAAAACCCCCTGCCCCCCCCCGCCCTAAACCCCCCCGGGCCCCCGAAAAACGTCCTGGATTATTTTTTCCCTGAAACCACGCATTCCCCCGGGCTGCCATGGGCAAGAAAAAGCACGTCGGGGGTTTAGCGACGGGAAACCTCAGGCCGCGGAAAGTCCACCCCCGCTTTGGGGCCCGGGTTTCTGGTGAAAAACCGGGGGCTCCTTAGCCCTCCACTCCCTGGCGTGGCTTACACCATCGCTTGCGGTGGTCCAGCGAATCCACCAAACCCTTACAGGACCCAATGAGTCTGAATCTTAAAGGGAATCTGTCACCAATTTATTTTTTTTAATTATTAAATCGAGACCCTGATCCATATTCTTTTCCTCTTGGCTGTTTTTATTTTCTGATTGTAGATTTCTCACTTCAGTTGTCTATATATGATTGTGGGGAAGACATTCCTGCCTGCATTGCTTTAACAGCAGTCAGAGAGATACTTTACAGCAGCTTCATGCACATAGGATTCTTAAGACAGACTCTGTCCCATAGACTTGTATAGGAGAGTTTTCTAGTTATGCTTTGTGACCTGGAAAGAAGTCACTGTGCAGGGAGGGGGGAGGGGGAGCTGTGACTATCTCCTCTTGTGACTGGTGGATTCTGTGTTATCTGTACACAATGGTGTCTCCTTTCAGTGTGACCCTGCTGTTACTGATAATGAGGAGACTGCTGAAAAGCTCTCTAAACAGAACAGGAAGTGTCAGACTATTATTAGGCTTAGTGGCCAAAGTGAAAACTGCAGGACTTAAGAATGATTTAAAAAAAATACTTAAAGTGATATGGAAAATTAAAAAAAAACAAATTTAAAAATTTTCTAAAATATGGTTTTAAACTAAAAATGTGGGGTTAAACAAAAATTTTTAATTTTTTGAGGGACACTTTCCCCTTTAAACAAAAAACCCCCCTGTTAAACATTTCAAAAAACACTGCAGAGAAGAAAACACCCAATTTAATTAACCACTTTTTAACTTACCCCTTATCAACCCTTTAGGCTCCTTTAGGTCATGTTCATCCCCCAGAAAGTAGATCCAGTGATAGAATGGATTGCCCCCTCCCCCTGGCATTACAGATAATGTTTTTTTAGCTGTGTGAGAACGTGTTTAAAATAGTTTATTGGAAGAAATTAAAGCAAAAACCGTGTGAGTCCTCAGCAAACATTGTTTCTACCCCACAGCACGTCCTTTTTCTCACAGGGTGACAGCAAATGGAGTACTAAAAAAATTTTAAAGGGGTTGTCCCCCTAAAAACGATTAGTTTTAACGTGTGGGAAAACAGTAAATAAAGGGATTTTTTCCCAAAATATATTGCTTTTTTTGGAGGAGGTGAGAGAGATTTTATCTTTTTGGTGCACACAGGTTCCTCGGGTTTCCCCCTTCTCTCCTCCCCTTTTTGTCTTATTTTGGGGAGCAGGGAGTGACGTCCCGGAGGGGGGACACACAGGACCTCTGTCAGCTTGAGAAAAGAGTGTGTTATCTCTAACAAACAAAGGGGACTAATTACTTGTTTACTTTAGAGCAGAGAGCTTCAAATCTCATAGATAAGATTTCCTGTTCGCATGTCACTAAAATTTAAAAAGGCTGGGAATACGAGATAATATGAAAAACCCTGCTATAAAAACCAACCCACCCCTGACCAGGAAGGACGGGAAAAGCAAACTTGGGGGCTAGGGAATAAGCATGGTGGAAAACCCCTTTAAAAGGGGGTTTTTTTTCCTCACTTTAAGGTTTGGGTTTTTTTATTTTAAAAAGATTTCCAAAAACAAGGCACTTTGCAATAGGAGCCCAAATTAACAGTGTCCTACCTATTCCTAGATACCCCCTTTTTAAAGCGCATCAGCCCCCCTCAGGTCGCTATAGCTACAGACCTGTTCAATCTCCCCTGATAGACGTCAGCACTTGCTGCGGGAGCTAAAACCCTTTTTCAACCCCTCCTGATAGACGGGCCAGTCGGGTTTTCTATACAAAAAGACCGTTTAAATCTCTCCTTGGCTCCCAAAGCGGGGGTTTTTTCCCCCTATACTAAAGACCTTTTTTGATATCTCCTGATAGCGGGTCAGCACGGGTTTTGTGTAGCCTAAAAAAATTGTTCAAATCTCTCCTGATAAAAACTGCCAGTGCCTGGTTGTATAGCAAAAGACCTGTTTTTTTCTCCTGATGGGGCCCTGCCAGGCGGGTTGCTATAGCTACGGGCCCGGGCCCTTCTACTGCAGCCTAGTGGAACCCCGGGTAAAAAAGGTCCAAATTTTAAAAACGAAGCCAAAAAACAGGACTGAGGGGGAGTTTAATGAATGATTGAGAAAACCCCTTTTAAGGGTTAAATCAAACTTAATTTAATCTTTTTCCAATGGGTTTTTCTCTATTTTTGATTTTAATTGGGACCCCCACTTACACCCGGGGGAAAATTTGGGTTGGTGTTGCGGTTATATTTAAAGGGACACTACCATCAACCTTTTTCTTTCTACATCTTGACAAACAATATGCTATTATATGTATTTATTCTGTTAATTCGGGGGCGGGGGGGGGGGGATATAGAATTTTTAAATTTCCCCCAAATTTAAAATTACTCTCCCCGACTTCCCTCTGGAGTCTTTACGAAAAATTTTGTGGGGGTTTGTTTATGGTCCTTTTTTAAAGGTCGGCGTTTTGGCCTGAGAAGTATAAGTAATATCAGTAAAACCTGAGACGTCGAAAGAAACCCGCTCCCCAGCGCAGCAAAAGATTATCCTAATTTCCTTTCACCTGTTTCTGGTCATTGCCATTGATTTTACTGCTCTTCCCCTTTTGGGGAGAGAATGAGCAATAATTGGGGTAAATTACCTACTATTTGAATGGGGCCTTTTATGGGACATCGAGCAGTTTTTGCTGAAGTCCCGTGAGTTTCAGTCTGCCCTCCTTAGAAGTTTAAATCCACAGCTAAAGAAAGGAAAATTTTTGTAGATGAAATTTTTTAAATTTGCATAGGACTGCCAAAAAATAAAAACAAATATTCCCAAAAAATTTAAAAAAAAATAAAAAATTTTTTCCAGGAATTTTGGGGTTTTTTAAAAAAAAATACTCTTTTCCTCATTAAAATTTTCCCCTTTTTTAAACTTTGGGCACCTTAAATCATGACATCTATTTTTAGACTTTTTTACAAATGGGCTTCTAAAGCTGGGGACGATTTTACTAAACCCTCACCCTGGGTCCCATTTGGGTCTCCCAGGGGACCCGGAACCCCATGAAAACAGGTTTATCCCCCCTTGGTTTTTAAAGGTTTTTTTTTAAGCTACCGGGCCAGGGTTTGTCTTCATGCTGCTTTCTTTCCTCGGACAAGAGACACGCGTATCAGTTTGTTAGGTTCCCCCGGCTACAAGCCCGCGCCTGTTTTGGTCGTAAACAAATTTTCCATGAAACCCAATGGGTGAAAAGGGGGTTATGGGCGTGATTTACCTTTGAAGTTGCTTTATGCATTGTTATCTAGAGATGTTGTATGTTTTTTACTTTTTTATGTTTCAGTTATTATTTGTCAGTCGTTAATACAATGGACATGTAGATTTACTAACGAGTCCTTACCATTTTTTTTGGGTTTTTGTTTCTAAGTTGACCATCGGATGTTTCTCTACCTAATATACCATTTCCTCCTTTCTAGGGTTTTTATGTCTTTGCCTACACAGATAAATGCAAGGTTCTGCACATGGGGATGAAAAGATCCATTCCAAGATTATATGTTAAATGGAAAAACGCTGGGTAACAGTGACTGGAGAAGAACTTGGGGAAAATCCGGGTGGACAGTAAACTTAACTTAGCAGCCAGGGGCCCAGGCAGCACCCTGCCAAGGCAAATAGGATCAGGGGTTTTGGTTTTTAAAGGGGGATAGGGTTTTCCCCTGATGAAAACCCTTATTCCCCATTATACAAGTCAATGGTTAGACCACATATGGAATATTGTGGGAAAATTTTGGGCACCAGTGCAAAAGGAAAGAATTGGGAGAGCTTGAACAGGTTCCAAAAGGGGGGCAACAAAAAAAAATAAAAAGGGGAAAAATTGGGGGGACTACAGTCCCAAAAAAGTTGGCCCAAAATTAGGGTTATTTTTGTTTAGAGGAGAACGGCTTCGGGGAGGGGGCCCTAAAAAATATGTTTAAATACATTAAAGGTCAAAAATAGAGATCTTTCCAGAAATTTATTTAAAACCCCAAAGGAAAAAGGGGGCGCTCCTCTATTTTCTTGAGGAAAGAAAGTTTTTTACATAAAAAATGAAAGGGGGTTTTTTCCTTTTTAAAGGCGTGAGACATGGAATTCTCTGCCAGAGGGGGCTTGTCCCTGGTGAATTCAACAAAAATGTTCAAAAAGGGTTGGATGCATTTTTGGAGCGTAATAATATTAAAAAAAGTTTTTTAGTGACCTGGATTCTGTAGAAAGGGGCTGGATACTTTTTTAGAATTTTAAAAATATAACAAGTTCTATTTACCGGATTCTGGGAAAGGGGGTTTGAAAACATTTCTAGATGTAAAATTGAATAAAAATTTTTTTGTGGAAACCCGGGGTTCTGGGAGAAGGGGCTAGTACATTTCTAGGGTGTTAAAAAAGAACAATTATAGTGACCGGGGTTTTGGAGAAGGGTCTGGATACATTTCCAGATGTAATTTAAAAGAAAAGTTAAAAGTGACCGGGGTTTTTGGAGAAGGGTTGGACACAATTTTTAGATGTAACCCCCAAAATAACAAGGGTTTTAAAATGACCCCGGGTTCTTGGGGAAAAGGGGCCCGGATACATTTCTTGATGTGAATTAAAAAGAAAAAGTTATAGTGACTGGGTTCCCCGGGGAAGGGGCTGGAAAATTTCTAGATTAATTTAAAGAACAAGTTATAGTGACCCGGATTCTGGAGAAGCTTTTGGGTACATTTCCAATGTAATAATAGAACAAGTTTTTAGTGACCGGGGATTCTGGGGGAAGGGTCTGGAGACATTTTAGAAAGTAATAATATAACAATTTCAAACGACCAGGAAAATTTTGGGGAAGGGTCCCGGGTTCATTTCTAGATGTAATAATATAACAAATTCTTGTGACCCGGGGTTCTTTGGGGAAGGGGCCCGGGTACATTTTTTAGATGTTAAAAATATAACCAAATTCTAGCGGGCCAGGATTCTGGGGAAGGGTCTGGGGTACATTTTCTAGTGTAATAATATAACAAGGGTTTGTGCCGGGGGTTCTGGAGAAGGGGCCCGGGGTACATTTTAAATGTAATAATATAACCCGTTATAGTGACCGGGATTCTGGAAAGGGTCTGGATACATTTTTTAGGTAATAATATAACAAGTTATAGTGAAAAAGGGTTTTGGGGGAAGGGTCCCCGGAAAATATTTCTAGATTTTAATAATTTAAAAAAGTTATAGGGGACCAAGGGTTCTGGGGGAAGGGTTTTGGATACATTTCTAGATGGGAATAATTTTTAAAAAATTTTTAGTGGGCCAAAGGGTTCTGGGGGGAAAAAAGGGGCTGGATACTTTTTAGATGGGAAAAAATAGAACAAATTTTCCCGTGACCAGGATTCTGGAGAAGGGTTCTGGATCCCTTTCTAGATGTTTAAAAATTTTGAAAAAGCTATAGTGACCCGGGTTCTGGAGGGGGGGGGGGGGGTCCCTTTATCCAGGGATTTATTTTTGATTGCCAGGGTTGGAAATCGGGAAGGGAAATTTTTTCCCCAAAATTTAGGCAATTGGCTCCTTCCCCCATGGGGGTTTTTGCCTTCCTCTGGGGTCTACACTTTAGCACAACAGGCTGAACTGGATGGACGTCCCTTTTCTTTTTTTTGGCCTAACAAAATAAATTTAAAATATATAACACATTGTTGTCTGGGGGCTAAAAGGTTTTTTTGGTGGGTATTCCAAAGTTATTTTATTAGCGTTTTTTAAAAATTTTAAGCAACGGTAAATGAAGGGTGTTACCGGGAAAAATTTTTTGTTCTGTTTTTTTCTTTCCTTCAGAGTTAGAACTGTTTTATCTTTCCTGCCCCCATGTACACAAGCTTCCCTAGGGCCGGTCACCACTCCCTGCCCAGTGCCCGGCCGGTTTTGGTTTACATTATCCTTTCTTTTTTCTTAAAACGCACCCCAGGAATTGGTTTTTTGTATCTTTCTGACATACTTTTTAAACCCCTTTTAAAACCCGTAGCATTTTGTTCTGCTGTTTAAAAACCTCTCCAACACCAGTAACATCTAACCCGGCTTAGCCCAGGAAGAGCAGAGCTGAAATGCAGGTTTACTTCTGTAGAACCGCCCAAAAGTCTGTACAGGGAAATTATGCCCGAAGCTGTAGAACCACTCACAGCCCCGAACAGGGAAAAGGGAGCCCTGAAGTGTAAACCCAACCACCGCCTGAACAGGAAGAGGGAGCCTGAAAACTGTAGAAGCACCCACTGCCTTAAAAGGGAGTGGGGGGGCCCGAAACTGGGAGAAAACCCCCCCACAAACCCCGAAATTTAAGTGGGAGGGGCCCGAAGCTGTAGAAGCCCCACACCCTGAACGGAATCAGGAGCCTGAAGCTGAGAAACCCCCAATGCCGGGAAAAGGGGAAACCGAGCCTGAAGCTGTAGGGAACCCCCCACCCCCTGCCCGAACATTTTGAGGGAAACCTGAAGCCGGAAAAAGCACCCACAGCCCCGAACAAGGTGGGAGCCCCCCGAAGTGTAGAACCCCCCCGCAGCCTAAAAGGAAAAGAAGTCCGAAGCCTTTTAAACCAACCCAAAAGCCTGAAAAGGAAAAGGGGGGAGCCTGAATCTGTAGTTTAAATGCCCACAGCCTGAATAGGGAGAGTCCCGAAGCTTTGAACCACCCACAAGGCCTGAACAGGAAGTGGGGGTCCCGAAACTGTAAAAAAAACCCCCCCACAGCCTGAAAGGAAGTTGGGAAACCTGAAGCTGTAGAACACCCACAGCCCCGAAAAGGAAAAATGGGGTTTGAAAATGTCAGTAAAAAGCATGCTCCGTGAAAGAGCATGGTGAGAACACTCCTATAATTTCTGATTAACAGTTTCTTGGGCTGTCACCCTGGGCCCTGGTTTTTCCCTTTTCTCCTTCAAATGCCCCTTTATCCATGGGGCCCGTAATGGGGGGCCCGCCAAACCCGAGATACAATTTTACCCAATTGCAAGTGGGGGTTTGGTCTAATTCACCCAAATTTTAATAGGCGAGGGGGTTTCTCTAGGGTTTAAATTATTTTTTCAACACTTGGCTGATCCCAGTGGATATTACCTCATAGGAACTTCTTATTTCTTTACTTCTCTTTTTAGGCTTCTATTATTTATATGTGACAGTTATGTAGTCACATAACCATGACGGCGAATCGCTGCTAGCGAGGGATGATGTTCCAACCATAGCAGCAACTGACTAGTGAATATTAGAATAACAAATTACAACAACAACAACTCCCTGTTCCAATATTTGACTCTATAATGAAGTGTGTTACTATTAAAGGCAATGGCCTCCAAACCGAGTCTTAAAGGGGTGTCGCCACGATGTAATGTTGACGTGGGATCCTCCAAAATGGGTATTTAATCACTTTTCTAAATATATGTGATTACAAAAAGTGAAGCCCGTGAGAGCTACAGCATTGCTCAGTCCCCCTTAGTTTCCTGAAAGTTTACATTAGACAAAACCAGGACACTGACAGGAGCTGATCTGGCCACGCTTGCGTGTTTGCACTTCTTATCTGATGACAGGGAACATGAAGGAGCTTGCAAGGGGCTGGGGAGAAAGTGCAGTGTATGAGGCCGTCTGCTGTATAGAGAATCCACTGGTTGTAATGTAATTATTTGATTAAACATTGCAGACTCTCCCTTCTTCCTCGCTCTCTGCTCACCACCTCCCTCTCACCCTTGCAGCCGTTCATGATGCTGCATGCTTTGTTTATCTTCTCTCCTGAGTACATAAGAGGTAAGGAACTCACTTTGTGGCAAAACCCCTTTAAAAATCTACCCACAAAGGGATTTATGTTGATGCAACAGATACAACTGATTGCTGACTTGCTAAATTGCTGTCAGTCACAATTTCATTCAACAATAAGAATTCCTCACCTACACACAACTCACACTTATCATTTCCTATGTGGGAACATCATTGTAACATGCAAAGTAATCAGGCATCCTGTGCAGAACTACCGTTAGGGCAGTACAGCTGGTACTGTCGTACAGGGCCCAGCCGCACCGTGAAACGGGAAGGAGGGAAGGGGGTGCAGCTGCCGCCTCCTTGCTTTAAAGCAGGGGTGTCAAACTGCGGCCCTCCAGCTGTTGGGAAACTGCAACTCCCATCATACCCACTGTTATAGATTATACAAATGCATGATGGGAGTTGTAGTTTCCCAACGATGGTGGGCCGCAGTTTGACACCTCTGCTTTACAGGAATGGTAGAAAGAACAGGCCGCAGGCTTGTCCTTTCTAATATATTGTCTGTCTTAATTATATGTGTGCCTTGCGATCCATACGATTGTGCTGTACAGCTGAGAAGAGCTATGCATTCCCTGCATGTCGTAGCTCAGGCGGCGTGATGAAGTGAAATGAAGGACTCGCCGGTGGTGCGTGGAGAGGTGAGTACCTACCTAGTAGGGGCCCCTATCTACCTACTGAGCGCCCCTATTTACCTTCCCACTGAGGGCCGGTATCTGCCTACCTACCTACTGAGGGCCCCTCTCTACTTATCAACCTACTGGGGGCCCCTATCTACCTACCTACCAAATGGGGGCCCCTATCCCAGTAAGCCTGTATCCTAGTAAGTCTGCTGTTAGGGCACACTGTGTGTTGACCTGACAGCAGCCTGTGTCAGATCTTAATATATTATCATGCAGTGTAAAAAAAAAAAAAAAAGTGTAAAATAGTTATACCTTAATGGGATTTAAAAAAAAAGTATACAAATTTTTTTAAAAAGTGAGGGAAAAAATGAAATAAATAACAATAATAATAAAAATGTAATAAAAAAAATCATTGTGCATATATTACATCAAAAAAGTACCTACCCATATTAGGTATCCACGCGTAATAACCTATAAAATGAATCTAACAGGTTATTTAGTGTGAAATGTAATTATAAATGTGATAAAAAATCATTTAAAAAACAAGTGCGGAAAAAAACTTTACTATGCTCATGCTGCAAACTTTTTTTTAATAGAATTAAAAACTTAACTTATATTTAAATTCAAACTATGCCCCCCAAAAATACAGCATAAAACAAGAGTCCCCATATAACTGCGTCATTGAAAAAATATAAAAAGTTATGACTGTTGAAACGCAGGGGGGCAAAAACTAAAAAAAAAAATAGCTGCTCATTAAGGCCTATTCAGGCCTGGTACTTAAAGGGGCTAAAAAAAATGTTCTATGTAACCCTTCTCCTGTGGGTTTCCTGCAGTTCTACTTCAGATGTTTGATGACAGGAAGCTCAGTAATTCTGTCTCCACGAACAGGAAACAGCTCTGTGTCCAGCCCAGGAGATCGGGTGATGTAAGGGCGTTGACCTTTTCAGGGCATCCCCACTCCTTTGGTGCTGCCTATTAAGCCTTTCCCATGAGGTAGTAAACAGGAGGCGGAGGTTGGGAGGGAGGAAGATGGACACTAAAACACAGCAAAGGATCTTGGGGTTTGTAACTATACAAGGTAATATGAAACAGCTTTCAAACAGGAAATTCTGCTGCAGAGAAGGGAGATGACATAAAGCACTGGAAAAGCACAGATTGCCACAGAAAACATCACAGGGAAATGAACGCAGACTCTGGCAAGCCATTTGAGAAAGGGTGACAGCCCCTTTAATAGGGGATTTCTGGTTTAGTTCAGTTGAAGCTGAGAGCAGCAAGAAAGAGCATCCCTCAGTAAAACCCAGCATGTCCAAACGTAACAAAGATGGCCTACGGATTTGAATGGCACACTGTGTAATGCTTCATATGTCCTGTGGAGCCGCTGCAGGGTGATTGAACACTTACTACCAGGTTTTCTGCACATTACAGTTGATTGTTGGGAGTCTGAGCACGAGCAGGAAGCAGTGATCCACTTCTTTTCAGGCAATCCTTCTAAGAGGAGGCGATTTACACAGCTCATAATGCGATTGTGACAAATATTTAAAGGGGTTGTCTCACTACAAGGATTGCTGCTTTTTATGTTAAAGATCTTGCAAAAACAAGTCACTTTGCAATATGTGTCCATTAACCGTGTCTTACTTATTGCTAGATATCCCCTCTTGTATGGGCTGCATCAGCTCCTCAGGTCGCTATAGCTACAGCCCTGTTTGATCTCTCCTAATAGGCTGCCAGCACTGGTTGCTATAGCTACAGAAATCTTGTTGCTAATGGTATATATAACACGGTAATTCTCCGTAATATAAAACGTATAAATTTTATTCAAACTTTGCATAAAAACTTGAATGTCCAGTGCAAACAGATTTCACACTATACTTTTACATGTTCACAAGTTTCATTCACCTGGTTGTTCATTGTAGTCACTCCTTTACACTGCATTTAAGCATAGGAGATCCAGTCCATGGCAGACCTATTTTAATCAACACCCATGCTGTGAGAGCCTTCCTCAACACCTCTCCTCTCAGGCAACGCTACGTCTCGCGACGTTTCGAGAGCTACACGCCCTCTTTGTCAAGCATGTACAATGAACAACCAGGTGAATGAAACTTGTGAACATGTAAAAGTATAGTGTGAAATCTGTTTGCACTGGACATTCAAGTTTTTATGCAAAGTTTGAATAAAATTTATACGTTTTATATTACGGAGAATTACCGTGTTATATATACTATTAGCAACAAGATTTGTGTACGTTGATTAGCAGGTGGGAGCCTGCAGCTATGGTATAACCTGGGTTGTCCATTAACAAAGGTGCGTTGATTAATGAATATATGATCCTATAGCTACAGACCTTTTTCATCTCTCCTGATAGGCTGCAGCACTGGTTGCTATAGCTACAGACCTGGCTTCTACTGCAGCCTAGTAGAAGAAAGTAAACACGGCCCTGAATTCAAAATGAAACCAAGAAAACAGGACTGAGGTAAGAGGACTCACTGTATTGAGACAACCCCTTTAAAGGGGTGTTCCAGGACTTGCAAAAGCTTGTTTGTCCGACACGGCATGCTTAAAAATAGAAAAAAAGAAGCATACTCACCTCCGTGATGCTCCCGTTCCACCCCGGCGGCTGCCCTGTTCATCTCGCTGTAGCACGGAACGTTCAACGGGCTTTTGTTAGTTCTGGAACACGCCTTTAAATGGGTTTTGCCACGATGTAATGTTGACGTGGGATCCTCCAAAATGGGTATTTAATCACTTTTCTAAATATATGTGATTAAAAAAATTGCAGCCTGAGAGAGCTACAGCCTTCCTTACTGCCCTTAGTTACTCAAAAGCTTGCATTAGATACGACCTGACAAGAGCTGCTGGCCGGGCTTGCGCAGAGCACACTTCTTATCTGATGAAAGGGAGCTGAAGAAGCTTTCAAGGGACTGGGGAAAATATGTTGTCTTTTGTATACAGAATCCACTAGTTGTAGTGTGATTATCTGAGTAGATCCCTGCTTTATCTGATGACAGGGAACATGAACGAGCTTTCAAGAGGCTGAAGGAGCTTTCAAGCTGCTGTGGAGAAAAGGTGTTGTCTTTTGTATACAGAATCCACTAGTTGTAGTCTGATAATTTGAGTGAACATTGCACAAGATCCCTTATGCATGGCTCCATGCTCTGGCCAGCTCTCTCTATCTCTCAGCTCAGCTGTGGCTTGTTTACTTTTGCTTCTTAGCAGATAAGGCACGTCCTGGCAAAACCCCTTTAATTCATATACAGATGTAAAATGCAATCACCCTACATAACCACCCAGAACAGAACTGTCAAATACATACCCCCTCAGTGTGCCAGTGTGGTGCAGCAGGATTAGCTTATACATAGGCCTGTAACCATGGAGACACACAGATCTGCATGGGGGCTGCAGACACAACACGCCGTCTGCTAATTTTCCAATAAATACTATTTGCAGAGTTGCTTCATTTTTTTTTTTATTTTGGACGCATTGGCGGGCTATAAAGTCAGTACTGATATATAAGTGATGAATCATCTTTCCTGCAGGCTCTATGGGGTACAATCACTCAGCACTACTTGATGATAATCAAGAAAAGTCTCTTTTGGCTTTCAGTTGAGAAAAAGCACATGCATAGCCCATAGTCACGCTACACTCGTCATATGTTCCTGTTTACACATCAAACATGCCATGTGTGGCTATATTCTAAACATGATACCAGATGTCTGACGTCTAAGTACTTCCACACAACGTCCGTACCTCACTCATCGTCTGCCTTTATTCTTCTGCTCCTTGGAGGAGACTCCATAGTTAGGAGTTTACATTCTGGAAATCCCCTCTTGACCCTTTAAGTAGGTGTAACCCAAATAATGATGTGTGCACATGGACATGAACAAGCCTCCCTACTACCAAGGTCCCCATGTATAGGGGAACAGCACAGGAAATTAAGAATCAAGTAGCTCAAAGTTTCTTAGTAGCAGAGTTCATTTGATATCCACTTCTTCATAAAAGACATGACTTTTGGATATGGGATGAACCCCGCTCTAACTAGTACCCAGTTTAAACCCAAGAATACATGCACAAACACGTTCTTCTTTGGTGTCAAATGGCCACAGCTTTATTCAAACCATATAATTACAACAAACATGGAAGGAGTAGGTGGAGTGCTAAGACAATTGTGTGATATTCCCAGCTGTCTGACATGCAGCACCCGGCCGGGACAGCAATAAAAGGGGCGGCACGCTTGGCTGCCATTCTAGCAGAGCCAGTACACTTTTAGGGGCACCAATGACCCTACTTGAAGATCCTCCTCCTGATTAACCAAACCGTGCCCGCCCCTGGATGCCATTACATTATACCACCCCTTAAGGGGCCCACTTCCAAAGCTCAGCCTCTTCACACCAATGAGATTTTACCATCCTCTAATTAATTAAAATTAGTCCACCATAAACTTGCCTCAACTTCACCTGACTCCTTGACCCGCCACAGGAGAGGCCTTTGACACCTTAAAGGGCTCGACCCCCCACCAAAACTGCCCTAATTTCCAAACTCACAAAGTGACCACTAGCAATTTGTCAAAAATAGAAAGGACAGCACTTAAGAAGAAAAAATGGTGTCTTTATTCCAGCAACGTTTCAGCTCTGAACAGAGCCTTTTTCATGGCTTGAAAAGGCTCTGTTCAGAGCTGAAACGTTGCTGGGATAAAGACACCATTTTTTCTTCTTAAGTGCTGTCCTTTCTATTTTTGACATTGTTTCAGGCTGCATTCATCCTGTGGGACGTGCACTCATCTAGCTTTTCAAATCCCAGTGCTGTTTCTACTTTCTTCTTTTGCACTAGCAATTTGTATCTGCCCTGGAAAGCTCCCTACAAAAGTCACCTTCCATGGCTTAACAAGACGAATCCATGAACCAGTGAAGGGTAAATAAAGTTGTATTACCCCACCATACTAATTGGGGCTGCTGATCCATTAGCTCAAGGATCCAATAGCTCAAGTGAAACAGCTATAGCTTTAAGACAATTAGGGGGAGCCGTAATAGGACCTAACAACAGAGAATCATAACTTGGGGCGCATGTATGTGAGTCTCAAACACTACCTCACAGTGACCAATCATCAAGCTATCAATTAATATTTACCCCACTAAGTTAAAAACTCTTAACTACCCTGAATCAGTCAGTATTGGTTACACTTTCCATCCTACATGCCCCCAGGATCTTTCCCAGCAATAGAACAAGGGATATTTCTGACTCCAGAAAGCATACACTTTCGGGTAAGTCCAAGAACCAACATGCTCCTCATAATACCAAGCAGCAATACTATTCCAATTAAGCCATGACCTACTAACGACAAAACATTAATTGCATAAAGTACCCAAAGAAAAAGTACTTCAGTCTCAAGCTATGACTGTAAACTATGTAATATCACCATTAGCAACAAGCTATTAAACAGTCATGACCGATAGATGGAGCCCTACAATAAACCAACCCTCGTCTGTCCAGCTTATAGAAAGAGTAAAGAAAGTATGTACAACATTGACCTGAAAATTCCTAAAGCATTGTCCAGTCACTTTATTTAACCTCATAACCTTCAACCCAAGCAGCGCAGAGTGGATAAAGGGGCACCCAGATTCCTTTACAGCCCTCCCGTTATCACCAGACCCAAGGACACCATTGAGAGAGACCAACACGTGCTCTGGAGAACAAACCCCCAATTAAAAACAGCGTCGTCCCACTGTGGTACACATTTGCTTGCTGTTACTCTTGACGCCATAATCCTGAATAAACAAGGCGCAGTCAGGGCGCCATTCTGTGCCTGGAAATCGATTGCATTGCTAGCTGTAGGCCAGCACCATCTTGATGCTACCCGTTCCGAATGGTTGCATAGCTGTATAGCCGATACAAGTCTCTATGTGATAGCTGATAGCCTTGTCCTAGTGAAAACCATGAGAGGAGCATGAGCATACACAACAATAACAGACCACCTCTTTGTCAAAATTACCTGTCAGCCAAAAATGGGTCCTTGAAGCTACATATCCCTTTAATTCATCGTTCCCAGCGGCAGACACCAACATACTAATTTACAGATTTAATCATTTTATTTATGTTTCTTTTTTCTTTTTTTTGGACACGTTCGTTTTTCCTCCTCCCCTTTCCAGAGCCATAAATTTCCATCTAAAAACAGAGGGTGGTGGAGAACATAATGCTGTTCTTCCTCCCAATCAGGAGCTGTACTCCGATGATCACATCTATATAGGAAGCCATATCTAAAATGATCATGCATTGGCCAAATTGGCCCAACCTCAGGAACCTAAGGCATGTTCCCCACGGGTATTTGCAGGACGTAATTACCCCCGCAATTACGCCGTGTGAGGGGGGGGCGGAGCGGGAGTGAACTTGAATTGCCACGGCCGATACGCGCAGTAATTCACATGTCACTTACCCCCCACGGGATTCGCCGGGCGGGAGAGGAGACGTAATCCATAGTTCCTATGAAAATTGTGATTACCGTATTGAATGGGCCGTTTTCGGCCCGAAAATTGGCGCTTCGGCGCGAATTGGCCCGAATACGGCCCTTTAAAGCGTGTGAACATGCCAAATTTCACATATGTATTTTGACAGATTCAATTTAAAGCATCGGAACTTTGCTAAAACAATCCCAAATTAGAAATATCTATATAAAACTGTGCCTATCTAACTAATAATTGGTAAACTGCCGATCATAGTATAAGCAGCCCCGTGACTCTATCTTTGATGATTGCAACTAGAATTTAATGGGCAAAAATTAAATAAGGAGCCATGTAATTCATCCTGTTCTATTCACCCTAAAAGGGAAGGAGGTCCTTGAAGATAAAAATCTGGCAACATATATCAGTACTCTAAACCCAAATTTAAAACCCCAACTGGCTCCGGGGCATCATAAACCCCAATCATGGCACTAAGCGACCTGGCGGCCAAACCCCTAAGGGTTGCAAAAACACCATTACCCCCGGCCATACTCCACTAGCTCGGAGGCTCCAAACAGCCAGCCTTGCTGGCTCCACCATTTTTTGCTCTCCAGGGATCCCAGACTGGAAGAGCCACCTTGCCAGATCGCGTCACACATAAACCACAATCGTGGTGCTAAGAGACCTGGCGACCAAATCCCCGAAGGGAAAAAACACCATTACCCCCAGCCGTACTCCACTGGCTTCAGGGCCCAAAAAGCCAGCCTTGCTGGCTCAACAATTTTTGCTCCCAGGGATACCAGCCTGAAAGAGCCCACCTTCGCCAGATCTCTTCAAAACAGTCAACCCTTGAGGTAATCATACCCGGATGACTACCTCACCAAATTTATCTTTTTATTTTCTCACTTTTTTTTGGGAACTGGAAACCGTTTCCAGCTCTTGGAGCCTTACCATAGTCGTCAGACCTTCCAAGGACCCCCTAAGAACCTTAGTACAACAGGATTAGTATGCCAAACTGAAGGGGAAGGAGGTCTTTGAAGCTAAAAAAGATCTGTTGATTTATATCAATGCTCTGAACACCTTACCCCTAGCCGATTTCACCAGAAACCACCATTGCGGCAATGTTAACCAGCAGCTCGCCGGGACACCACCCAGCATGAGCCTCACCATAAGTGCCAGATCACAACCAAACTGGGGGGGTGGGGGGGGACCATCACCATGATGAAATCCCAGAACACCAAAGTTAATCTCCAACTCCAAAGACCCCCTACTCGCCTGATTCCAGCAGGGTTAGTATGCAAACTAAAGGGGGAAAAAGGAGGTCCCTTGAAGCTACAGAGATCTGGCGCCTTATATCAATACTCTGAACACTTTACCTCTAGCCGCTTTCACAGGCTCAGAGGTACCATAAGCCACAATTGCCAGTATGCTGGAGCCATGCTGCCCTTTTCCGCTGTCCCGGTGCTCGTCTGCTGTAACTTCTGGGGTCTCTTGATGCTGCAGGGCCAGCCCAATGCCACCCATGGAGGGCATCTGGCCCACATTGGGACCTTGCCGTACCCAGCCCCATGGACTCCACCGATGCTCTCTCTGCATGTCTGCTGCGGCTCCTGACTGGCAAAGTTAACCATTGGCTCGCCGGGACCTCACCCTGCATGAGCCTCACCATAGACGCCAGTCCAAACCATGGGGCCATCACTGGGATGAAACCCCAAAATATTATCCACCAACTTCAATGACCCCCTATCAACCATCTTCAGCAGGGTTAATATATCCAGCACAAAAGAGACTATAGAGTCAGCATGCCCCATGAAATATGTATCCACAGTGGTAAGACCGAGATCAGGTACAGATCAGACTCCATGTAGAGGAAGAGGGAGCCGATACCATATACATAGCAGGGTCACAATACAGCCCTGAGGTAAAGGTTATACACCGATTACTAAACCATAATACCAAGAAAGGAAATAATGCCTTGTACATAGCAGGGTCAGTATGCAGAACTAATGTAGAGTTCATCTGCTGTGATATCACCCACCACAATACTAAGCAGGAGAATAATGCCCTGTACATAGCAGGATCTGTATACATTCTTGTGATGGCCTGGGCTCAGTATGCAGCACTGTGATGGCCTGGGCTCAGTATACAGCACTGTGATGGCCTGGGCTCAGTATCAGCACGTGATGGGCCCGGCTCAGTATTCAGCACTGTGATGGCCTGGGCTCTGTATTCAGCACTGTGATTGCCTGGGCTCAGTATGCAGCACTGTGATAGCCTGGGCTCAGTATACAGCACTGTGATCGCCTGGGCTCAGTATACAGCACTGTGATGGCCTGGGCTCAGTATACAGCACTGTGATGGCCTGGGCTCAGTATACAGCACTGTGATAGCCTGGGCTCAGTATGCAGCACTGTGATAGCCTGGGCTCAGTATGCAACACTGTGATGGCCTGGGCTCAGTATACAGCACTGTGATAGCCTGGGCTCAGTATGCAGCACTGTGATAGGCCTTTGGGGGCAGTATGCAACACTTGATAGCCTGGGCTCAGTATACAGCACTGTGATAGCCTTGGGCCAGTATAAGCACTGTGGGGGCCTGGGCTCAGTTACAGTTCTGTTTACAGCCTGGGCTCAGTATCCAGCACTTTGATGGCCTGGGCTTAGTATACGCACTGGATAGCCCGGGCTCAGTATACAGCACTGTGATGGGCCTGGGCTCAGTATACAGTCCTGTGACAGCCCCGGGCTCAGTATACAGCATGTGTGGGCCTGGGCTGAGTATACAGCACTGTGATAGCCTGGGCTCAGTATACAGCACTGTGATGGCCTGGGCTCAGTATACAGTCCTGTGACAGCCTGGGCTCAGTATACAGCACTGTGATGGCCTGGGCTTAGTATGCAGCACTGTGATGGCCTGGGCTCAGTATACAGCTCTGTGATTGCCTGGGCTCAGTATACAGTCCTTTGAGAACCTGGGCTCTGTATGCAGAACTGTGATAGCCTGGGCTCAGTATGCAGCACTGTGATGGCCTGGGCTCAGTATACAGCACTGTGATGGCCTGGGCTCAGTATACAGTCCCCGTGAAAACCTGGGGGTCATTTTGCACACTGTGATAGCCTGGGCTCAGTAATGCAGCACTGGATGGCCTGGGCTCAGTATACAGCCCCTGTGATGGCCTGGGCTCAGTATACAGTCCTGTGACAGCCTGGGCTCAGTATGCAGCACTGTGATCGCCTGGGCTCAGTATACAGCACTGTGACAGCCTGGGCTCAGTATACAGCACTGTGACAGCCTGGGCTCAGTATACAGTCCTGTGGGGACGCCTGGGCTCAGTAACAGGCACTGTACGCCTGGGCTCAGTATACCGTCCTGTGACAGCCTGGGCTCATTATACGTCCTGTGACAGCCCCGGGCTCAGTAACAGCACTGTGAAAAGCCTGGGCTCAGTATACAGCACTGTGACAGCCTGGGGTCAGTAAAACAGCCCTTTTACAGCCCCGGGCTCAGTATACAGCACTGTGACAGCCTGGGCTCAGTATTCAGCACTGTGACAGCCTGGGCTCAGTATACAGTCCTGTGATAGCCTGGGCTCAGTTTTAAAAGCACTGTGACAGCCTGGGCCAGTATACAAACCCTGGGGATAGGCCCCGGGCTCAGTATGCAGCACTGTGATGGCCTGGGCTCAGTATCAGCCTGTGACAGCCTGGGCTTAGATACAGCACTGTGATAGCCTGGGCTCAGTATACAGTCCTGTGAAGCCTGGGGTCAAATATACAGCACTGGATAGCCTGGGCTCATTATGCAGACTTTTGATAGCCTGGGCTCAAGTATACATCCTGTGATAGCCTGGGCTCAGTATGCAGCACTGTGATGGCCTGGGCTCAGTATCCCCGCACTGTGATAGTGGGCTAAGTTACAAACACTGTGACACCGGGCTCAGTATACAGTCCTGTGACAGCCTGGCCAGTATACCGTCCTGTGACAGCCTGGCTCAGTTACAGCAAATGTGACAGCCTGGGCTCATTTTACAGCACTGTGACGGCCCGGGCCTCAGTATTTCGCACTGTGAAGGCCTGGGCTTAGTAAGCACACTGTGATAGCCTGGGTCAGTAACAGTCCTGTGACAGCTGGCTCAGTATACAGCATGTGATGGCCTGGGCTCATATACAGTCCTGTACAACCTGGGCTCAGTATGCCACCCGTGATGCCGGGCTCGTATACGCACTTTGATAGCTGGGCTCAGTATTTTTTTTTAAACGCATGTGATGCTGGGCTCAGGGATACAAACACTGGAAAAGCCCGGGTCAGTTTTACAACTGTGACGGCTGGGCCAGTATACAGCACGTGAGGCCTGGCTTAGTATGCAGCACTTGATAGCCGGGTCAGAAATTCATCCCGTGACAGCCGGGCTCAGTATAAACCCCCTGTGATGGCCTGGGGTCAGTATACAGTCCCCGTGACAACCTGGGCCTAAACAGCACTGTGAAGCCTGGCTCAGAACGCACTGTGATAGCCCGGGTCGTATGCAGCACTTTTTAGCCTGGGCTCAGTATGCAGTCCGTGAGGCCCCGGGTCATATGCAGACGTGATAGCCTGGGCTCAGTAAACAGCACTGTGATGGCCCTGGGGTAGTAACAGCACTGTGATGGCCTGGGCTCAGTTTTACGCCGTGATAGCCTGGGGTCATAACAGCACTGTGAACCTGGGGTCAGTTTGCATGGAAGGGGCCCGGGTCAGTATACCGCACTGTGATTCCGGGCTTATAACAGCACTGTGATAGCCTGGGGTCAGTTACATCCCGTGTAGCCTGGTCAGTATACAGATTGATGCCTGGGCTCAGTATACATCCCGGGTGCCTGGGGTCAGTATACGAATGTATAGATGGGCTAGTATCAGCACTGTGAAGCCCCGGCCGTATACAGTCCCTTTGGGTGCCGGGCTCATATACAGCACTGTGATGGCCTGGGCTCAGAAACAGCATGTGATGCCTGGGGCCCGTTACAGCACTTGATGGCCTGGGCTCGTAAGCCCCCTGTGATAGCCTGGGCCCCAGTATCAGCACTGTGATAGCCCGGGCTCAGTATACAGCACTGTGACGGCCCCGGGCTCAGTTACAGTTTTGTGACACCCGGGGTCTTAAAAAGCCTGTGATGCCGGGCTCAGTTACAGCACTGTGATAGCCCGGGCCAGTTTTCAGCACTGGACGGCCTGGGTCAGTATACAGCACTGGTGGCCTGGGCCTTTTGTATGCAGCACGTGAAGCCGGGCTCGTATACAGCCTGTGACGCCTGGGCCGTATACAGCACTGTGATGGCCTGGGCTCAGTATACAGTCTGTGAAACCTGGGGCCCGTATACAGCACTGTGATAGCCGGGCTCAGTATAAAAGCACTGTGATGCCGGTCGTAGCGCACGTGAAAACCTGGGGTCAGTATGCAGTTGGATGGCTGGGCTCAGTAGCACACTGTGAAAAAGCCTGGGTCGTATACAGACTGGATGGCCTGGGCCAGAACACCTGTGAAAGGCCGGGGTCGTATAAGGACGTGAAGCCCCGGGCTCAGTAAAAAAGCACTTATAGCCCCGGGTCAGTATACGCACTGTGAGGCCCGGGTCAGATACCGCATGTGAAGCCGGGGGTTTTTATACAGCACTGTGATAGCCTGGGTCAGTAAAAATCCCGTGAAGCCCGGGGCTCAGATACAGCATGGAAGCCGGGGGTCAGTATACGTCTGTAGGCCTGGGCTCAGAACAGCACTGGAAAAGATGGGCTCAGAACAGCATGTGATAGCCGGGTCATATACGTCCCGGATGGCCTGGGTCAGTAACAGCACTGTGATGGCCTGGGCCCGTATCAGCACTGTGATGGCCTGGGCTCAGTTACGCCGTGATGGGGCCCGGGCCGATGCAGCACGTGATAGCCTGGGCTCATTACAGCACGGTTTTGCCTGGGCTCATATACAGCATGGACGGCCCGGGGGTCAGTTACAGTTCTGTAAGCCTGGGCTCAGTTAAAAGCACTGTGATGGCCTGGGGCCCGTAAAGCAGCACTGTGATACCCCGGGCTCAGTAAAGCAGCAGTGATCCGGGCTCAGTATACGTCCCGTTTAGGGCCCGGGCTCAGATACGCACTGTGAGGGGGATCAATTACAGATCCCAGCCTCCATCTACAGAGGAGAACTAAGCCCGCCCCGCAATTTAATCCAGCACAGGGTCAGTACCCCACTGACAGGGTTTTCCTGTCCTCATGCCAGCCTCCCTTAGCTGTAAATCCCCCCTCCCCTAGACTCTCTTCTCTCACCAATATCCCAGTACTGTGACCCACGCTCACCAAAGAGAGCTAGATACCCCTGAATTGCTGATATATGCTTTCAGACGCAGGCCCCAGCCCAGCCTGCAGCATGAGGGGGGAGGGAGCAGATACATCCCTTTCATGTGCTCCCATGAACTCCTATGTAATAATAATCCCATATACAATACAGCATGTTAACTATACTACTGTTTTCCTTATATGGGGTGAGTGAACCCCCTCCTGTGTGATGTGAGGGGTTCACTGTGCATTGTACTTCCCTGAGGCTGCAAAAATATCTTTCCTTGCTTCTTGGTGAGAGAAAGAGGAAGTAGGAAGAGAAGACCGGAAGTTATATCTGTACCTAAACCACACCCTCCTCACAGTAACTCTTCCCCTCCAGCCACTCCTCCCTCTCATATCACAACCCCCCCTGCTCATAACAAATTACTACACAGACAGGAGCAAAACCCACAATGCAGGGACATAAGCTGCCCCCCTCAAAAACCTATCCCCTTTTGCTCAAAGCTACTTACAATAAATATACTATGCACACACTGAAACCATCAGTTTACATACATACAGCTATAACAGCCAAAAATTCCCAGACTATAGGGAGCTTCAAAGGTTCCCCCCTCCCAAAGTCATGGTCCCCCCTTCGCTTAGGGCTTCGGGGGGTTCTAGATCACTGCGAAAACATCTATTTTCTATCTCTAATTTTTTTATGTGGAAATCCATAGAAGGATATCTTGGAATCATTGGTCACGACAACACATACAATAAACTGACAGTGTTTCCTGCAGCTGTGTACTTTTGCAGTGTAGACTTGGACAGAGTCAGCAGAGTTGTCTCATTGACATTTGAGGGCTTGGGTCCTTAGCTCTCCTTTACTACAGCAAATCTAGATTAGGCACTATAATAACACCATATATGCAGGTAACACTCTGTATGTAGCATCCTTGCCACTCCCTGCTCTCTAGAGAAGGGCGCGAGCTACCCTCCTGGGGACATAATTAGGCTATGTTCACATTGGTAATTGCAGGTGCGTACAGTAGCCCCGCAATTACGACGGGTGTTGGGGGAGTCCGCTGATACATGTGCACCCCCGGCGATCCCGGGGGGGCGGCAGTCCCCCGGGCCCCCATTTAAAGTCATTACTCGCGGCGGTACCCCCGAAAGTAATTGACAGTCACAATCTTTTCCCCCGCCCGGACAATATGATGTATTTTACGAGGGGGAAGGAGGGGTAATCCTAGTTTTATAGAACGGGTTACCGAAATTTGGGGGCCATTCACCCGTTTAAAGCGAAATACGACGCGAAATGCACCCGAAACCCCCCCGGGGAACTAGCCTTGGGGATTCATAGACACTTTTGGGGTTGTCTCACTCCCAAGTTTTAAACCCTTTTCAACAGTAGGGAACGTTAAAGTAAGATTTTTTGTTGTTGCTTTGTTTCTTTTGTTTTTGTTGGAAGATAAAAGGGAACCTCAGGCGCTATTTTTCAATGGCCCTGGGGTTTTTCCCCCCCGCGCTTGGAACGATTAAAGCCGGCCCCCAAAAACCCAGGGGGGAACAAAAAATGTGCGAAAAAACCCCCCCCCCTCAATAATTTCGAGTCACGGGGCAACTGGGGGCGCTGCGAGGCCCGTGCCCGACATGGAGCGCATAACTCCGCAGTGGCTCTGGGGACCGCAACTCGCGGCTGTCCGGATTTTCCCCCCGGGCACAGGCAGCGTGGGGCATCACCTACGTGCGCACCCCGAGACACACCCCGGTCCGAGAAGATGCGGATGCCTGGGGACGGAGGGGGCGGGGATTGAGGTAAGTGGTTTTTTTTTGTTTTAAAATCCTACCTATCTGCCTTTGCCTCCCGGGGGAACCATACCCCCTATACCACCTTTAAAACGACCTAAACCGCCTAACCCTGCCTATAGCCGCCAAAGGGGAAATTACCCCCCATACCTCCCAGGGGACCTATACCTGCCATACAGCCTATAAACGACCTTACCTGCCACCCCTCCCTATAGGCCTATCCCTCCATGGGGGCAATTACCGCCTAACCCTTCCTGGGGGGCCCTAACCGCCTATACCACCTATACCTCCCTAAGCCTGTAGGGGGGCAATTACCTGCCTATACCCTGCCTAGGGGAACCCTATCCTCCTAACTAGCCTAAAACGACCATACCTGCCTAACCCTCAATTACCTGCATAAGCCTTCCTAGGGGGTTTTATACCGCCAAACCCAAACCCCAACCTGCCTATAGCCCCTATGGGGCAATTCCCCCTATAGCCTGCCTATGGGACCTAACCGCCTATGGGGGAATTACCTTCTTAGCCTTGGGGGGCATATGCCCCCTAACCACCTTGGGGGATATTAAACGCCTTACATCCCCATAAACCTGCCTATGGGGGCCATTAAACTCCCAATGGGGGACATTAAAACGCCTATCCAGCCATATTCCCTAGGGGAAAATAAACTCTTACCCCCTAATCCCTAGGGGGGGACATTAAACTGCCTATGAAATTTTTTAACTATTTTTTTTTTTTAAAATTCCCATTAGTCGCTGCATTTTCCCCCCCCAAAGGCTTAAAACTCGAGCATAAGCTTTCCCCGGTTTTTGTGGCAAAATAGGTCCTTGGGCTTTACTCGATATACCGGGGTATAAAAACGGCCCCAAAAAAGTAGGGGGAAAAACCTTTTTCAAAAAAACCACTCAAAAGAAAAAAGGGGGCTTCTCCGTAGGATAAAAAAGTTTTCATCCCCCAAAGAAAAACCCCTTTTTCCCCTGAGAACTGTGAATCTAAGGAATCGCCATGAGGATTGGTCACAGCAGGAAAGGTGAGGCTTCAGGAAAGGCTTAGATAACTATTTACTACTAATATTAATACTCATGTAGCTGAATAAAATATCGGGATTCATCTGATGCCAAATTTGGGAGCAGGAATGAAATATTTAGGCAGTTTTGGTCAAATGCCTTATGGGGTTCCAAAGTCTTCATCAGTAGGGAAACTAAATTTAAAAAACTCATATCCCCTTACCTTCAACCACATTTTCCCCCAGCCTTGGTTGAACTTGAAAAACAGTACTAACTATGTACTGTAACTAACAGAATGTGGTATCTCTAACAAACACAGAAGACTAATTACTTTTAATTTTTACTGTGACCTCTGAAGCCCTCTGCACTATAGATTATATCTTCTGCTCTCATGTCAGTGTAATTGAAAGAGCTGTGAAATGGAGCTGATAAATAAATCACTGCTACAGAACCACCCCAGCTAACCAGGAAGACAATATGATGAATCTAAAAGCTGCTTTTAGTTTCTGTGAAACAACATAGTGAGAAAATCCCTTTAACTTCCATTATTTTAACAATCTATCCCAAATTAAATGTTCCCCCCAAAGAAATTCGAAAGAAGACAACAACAACAAATTTATCTCTATAGATATTTAACGAAGTAGTGAAAGTAAATAAAATACATAAAACATCTGACCTTGATATTCATACTGCCTTCTGCCTAATATTTTGGAAACATTCATTATTTTATGGCTTTGGTTTAAACCCATGTTTACACCTATGACCATTGCAAGACAACCAAATTGGGGGGGGTCTCACCATGATATGTCAGCACATAACACGGTAGAAAACCCCTATAAACAGAAAAAAAAATATTTAAATTTAGAAATCGAAATATCTTGATGGGGACTTGTCCATGTCCAAACAAAAAGGAGTAGTATGCGGCAAATAAAAAATTAAAGCCTATACTCCCCATCCTCCGGCCCTGATAACAGCGCTGCATCCCCCCGGCCCTTCTGTTTTCATACTGATAATTCTGAATGGCCCACTGATTGGTTGCACAGGTCATGTATCTCTTATTAATATGACCATTCGGAAGTAGGAGAAGTAGCAAAAGACTGGAGACACGCATTGCTGGAATAAGAGGACCAGGGATGGCGAGTTATAGGATTTTAATTTTTTTTTTTTTAAAATTTGGCCCCAGGAGCCCTAATATATTTTTTGTTAGGACAAAGGACAACCCGTTTAAACCAATAAGCTTCTTTATTCAGTTTAGTTAAATCACTAGTTCTTACAAATTAGATTTCAATCCACCCTTAACCCAAAGGCTAAGACTAGGGCCACTGTATAACCTGTTTAGGTCTAAACCCACTTTTTGCCCATAGGTTACTATGAGCAACAAGTGAGTTTAAGACCTAAACACGTTCATACATGTGGTCCTTAATTTCAATCCACCATTTAACACGGCTATGGCTACCTTTGTAAAATTCCATAGCAGATCTTCATTTTTGGCATGAAAATTAGAGCTATTTCTCCAAGGTCTGACCTCCTATCACCTCATCATGCATATGAGTATGGCTGAGTGAACCATTTTTTCAAGGACTTCCTAAAGGCTATAAATTAGTGATTGAATTTTCAAATTGTGAAAACACAATTCAGGTAAAAAAAAAAGCAAATTTTCACTATTACACCATTCAAACCCTATTTCTCTTTCGAAATGTTAAAAGGGGTGTCTCACTACAAGGGTTGCTGCTTTTTTTGTTAAAGATCTTGCAAAAACAAGTCACTTTGTAAAAATTTGTCCTTAACAGGTTCCCTATTCCTAGTTAATCCCCTTTTTTTTTATGGGCGGGGAAATCAGCTCCTCTGGTCGCTATGGGCAAAAACCCCTGTTTTGATCTTTTCCGATAAGGTGCCAGTGCTGATCATTTAAACCGAAAAACCGTCCTGTTTTATCCCCTTTGATAGGTTTGCCATCACGGGTTTCCCAAAAGGGTTTCAGCCCCTTTGTTTGATCTTTTCTTTAAAACTGCCATGTGGTTACTATAGCTAAAAGACCTGTTTCCCTCTTCTGTTAGGCTTCCTCACTTTTTCCCAAAGCTCCCCCCTGTTTGATCTCTCCTGTTTTAGACTGCCAGGCGGGTTTAAAATGGGCTCCCAGACCTGTTTGCTACTTCCTGATGGCTGCCAGAAAGGGTTTTGCCTTTGAAACAGATGTTTGATCTCCCTGTTGGGCGGCCAGAAAGTGGTCTTTTATAGTAAAAGCCCTGTTTATCTTTTCCTGATGGGGCTACCAGCACGGGTTGCTATAGTTTACAGACCGGCTTCTACTCCCAGCCAAAGTAGAAGCCAGTAAAAAAACCCCCCTGAATTCAAAATGAAACCAAAAAACGGATGAGGGAGATAAACCCAAGGTAGTGAGAAAAACCCTTTAATAGCAACTTTTTTTATCTTTGTGTTTTTTTTGAGTTGCCTTTCGGGAATTTTTTCCCTAAAATTTTGGGTAAAATTTTTATATTTTTCTTTTATGAGCATTAGATAATTCAGAACTTTATTAAAAGGGTTTACTCAAAAATTTCCCACCAAAGGCTGGTATCACCCCAGGGCCCTTCGGGTCAGGGGGTGGGAACCCTCGAAAACTTTATACTAAAAGACAAAACGTTGCAAAATAAAAAACAACCGTCCGGAAATATACGTAGTATTTTTTTTGCCCGGGTGTTGCCAACAACCACCCAAACACATAAATTTCACCATTGTCTGCATTTTTAAACCCCAACTCC
>JAODAL010037245.1:0-40654 GCA_025379985.1 Phyllomedusa bahiana | reverse complement strand
AAAAAAATAAAGGGGTATTTGAATTGTATAAACCTGTTTTTTTAAAAAGAATAAAAAAAGAAGGTTGATCCCCTTGGATTTTTAAAAGGTGCTGTGAGCAGATAGCATTAAAATGAAATTTTAATGAAGCAGTGGACCAAAGGGGATTTTCAGATCCAATACCCCAAAAAAATCTTTAAATAAAAACTTAAGAAAAAGCTTTCTCTGAGCAAGTTTACAACCCCACAAAAATCGCTGAATAAAAATAGTTCCAGTAAGACCCATCAAAAACACCCGCGGAACCCATTTTCCCGGGGACCCGTACAGTGAGAGAGGGGGAGCTCCCAGCGCCCGCCCCGGATTTAAAATTAGTGTGGTGAGGTCACAGAATCCCCCCCGGCCCGGGATTGGCTTCATTTCTGCACATTTTCATAAAGGCTATCCCCTTTCTTCCTCCCAGAGTGTTTTCCCCCCAATGAAAACGCCATGTCTCCAGTCATTTTTTCAATCAAAAGCCATTTCCCTTTCACCCAAAAACCCCAAACTTTGACTTCGTTCAAACCCAATTTTTTCCTTTAAATTCTAAACAAATTCCACTTCTTTTAAAATCAATTCCCCCAAATTTAATTATTATACACGGTCGGTGAAAATTATTTTGACCACCCCCCCTACATTTATGGGCTAAAAATCCGGGTAAATAAGGTTTGGGGATAGCGTCTGCCCCAAAACCCCCGGGTTTGATGCCTTGGATAAAAGGGGCGATTAATCAGAGTTGAAAAAAGGGAAGATTATTGACTTTTGGGCCAAGTATTTTCTGATACTGTACAGTTTATGAACTGTTCACATGCTTTTGTGACGGGAAGTCCCTTGTGATTTAGAATGGTGTTTTCCCTTGAAATAAGAAATGTTTTAAAACCATGGAGCACCATGTGACATTGATGCAAGAGATTCACGTTGGCTACAAATTTTTGGGGGAGGCAATTTTGACACGCACAGGGGAAGCTCAACCCCCCAAAAAAAACCAAAGGGACTATCAGATATGTGTTTAAAAAAAAACCATTTCCCACCCAAACCCCTATTGTGCATGGGACTCTGCGCAGACGTTTAAACCATGCACCTTTGAAAATAAGTGCATCTTTTAAAAAATTCATTTCCATCAGTTTAGAATTTCCCTCGTCATTAGCAAAGGGATACCTTTTTCGATGAGTCATGTTTACTGCTTCATTGAACAGATAGATATTGTGCAACATGTGAAAAACATCAGAGAACAAACGCCCTATAAACACCGCTGGAAGAATACAAGTAGGGGGGCGCTTTATGGTTGAAAAATTTTTTTGGTGACTTTTCTTTGCCACAATTACCCATGTGATGGCACTCAACCCATCTGAGTATTAATCCATCCTTGCAGATCACATGCACACATGCTGATTGTTTTCCCTGGATAGGATGAGATCTTACAGCCAGGCAATGCAACATGTCACGCAACTAGAAATGTCTGGCATTAGTTGGAATATCATGACAAAACTTCCAATGTCTTTGGCCCCCTAAATTTTTTAGCTTGAACCCCCCTTAAACATCTGTGAGACACCCCTCATTGTGTTTGCTCATGGGTCCTTCCCCGTGCACCCTCCAGAACTGTGGGGGTTTAGTCGCATGGGTCTAGACCCTGTAAACCCCCAATCTAAATGGTCACTCCCAGCCCATCAAGCTGCTGTCTGTGCTGAACACTATGGTTTCCTTGGATATTAGATGGTGTCTTCACTGTGTATACTATTCTACATATTATTAAATAAATATTTAATAACAATATCCACCACTTCATACTAAAATGCAATAAATGCATTTAAAAAAAATAAAAAAACTATTTCAAATACGACACGTTTCAGACTATTGTGTCCTTATTCACAGAACTAAACAACTATTGACTCATCATGAGCAAGCTACAACCAAGATAAAGGGTAAGTCATAAGATCTGGAACAGAACTAAAATTTGACATAGCACGTAAAAGCAAAAAGTATTTGAAAAAAACAGATGAAATCAGAATTGGCTAATAGCATTTCCTTAGGATACTGCTCTCAATAGATTTGTGCAAAGTTTTAGAAAATTGTGGAAAAATGCTGGAAAGGAAAAATTCTTTAAAATATATAAATAGAAGTGTTAATTGTTTACTTTTATCATTTAACAAAATGCAAAGTGAATGAACAAAAATTAAATACAAATGAAACAAATTTTTGGTGTGGTCAGCATTCTTTGCCTTTGGAGTCCTGGAAGTGATTATTATCATCCCTCGGAATTACATGAGAACAGAAGGAAATGAGAGCCCCTTCAAATAGGTATGTGCTTTTTTCCACAAGATTTTTTAAAAAAACCAATTTTTCCAAAATTCCTTCAAAATCTGTGGACAAGTGCCGTGAAGAATTAATGCTGTTCTGAAGGCAAAGTGTGGTCACACCAAATATTGATTTCATTTATGATTTCTCTCTGTCCCTGAGAGACCTGACGCCAGTGCCGTTATTAGGCAATCTTTTAAAATTTTTGCACAGGTAGAATGGGGAATTTTAAAAAATTCGATTCGGGTCACTTCGCCAAATTTTTCCCGAAAAATTAAATTTGGTCCGAATTATACGGACGAATCACTTTAAAAAAAACAGCTATTTCCGGCTGCAAGAGCCTGTAGGGTGCTGAGAATGTTGTCCCTGCTTAAAAATGCAGAGGGGCTTGGTTTGGTCTTAACAATGTTTGTTCAGTATGACCCCCAATGACGCCGGCCCTTTAGAATCGCTTCACTCTAAAAATTCCCTGGGACTTAAAAGGGCAAAATGACCAAAAAAAAACAAGGGGAAGTAGCCCCGATAAATATGCCAGCGAAAAAGGGAAAAAAAAAGCTGAAGTCAGGTTGGCAACATTATGACAGAGTGTGGAGGTGACGGCAGCAGCCACAGCAGCATGAGGTCAGACAGTGGCACAATGACATTCTGGAGGTGGAAAAAAAAACAGGAGTAGGCCACAGAGTGGCACAATGACACAGTGTGGAGGTCACGGCAGCAGCAGCATGAGGTCAGGCAGTGGCACAATGACATTCTGGAGGTGGCAAAAACAGGAGTAGGCCACAGAGTGGCACAATGACACAGTGTGGAGGTCACGGCAGCAGCAGCATGAGGTCAGACAGTGGCACAATGACATTCTGGAGGTGGCAAAAACTGGAGTAGGCCACAGAGTGGCACAATGACACAGTGTGGAGGTCACGGCAGCAGCAGCATGAGGTCAGGCAGTGGCACAATGACATTCTGGAGCTGGCAAAAACAGGAGTAGGCCACAGAGTGGCACAATGACAGAGAGTGGAGGTGACGGTGGCAGCAGCATGAGGTCAGACAGTGGCACAATGACATTCTGGAGGTGGAAAAAGCTGGAGTAGGCCACAGAGTGGCACAATGACAGAGAGTGGATGTCACGGCACCAGCAACAGCAGCAGCAGCATGAGGTCATAAAGTGGCACAATGACAGATTGTAGAGGTTGGTGGCAATACCAGTCCCTGGTAAAGATGGTTGGTGGCAGATGGAGAAACTGTCAGCAGATGTGTGGCATCAGGCAGGTGGCGGCATCAGAATAGTGGCTGAGGCAGGTAGTTTGAACCCAGACTCATTTCTGGGTGAGGCGTCATGGCGGATGTAGTCTGACGCCTAAGGCATTGGTGTGTGGAAATCCTGGCCGATCCACGCCTGATTCATCTTGACAAAGGTCAGTCGTTCTACATTTCCCGTGGACAAACGGGTTCTCCTTGGGGTAACGATGGCCCCTGCTGCACTGAACACCCGCTCTGATGCCACACTACTGGCCGGGCAGGACAGCTTCTCCACTGCAAACTCGGCAAGTTGCGGCCACACATCCAGTTTGGCTGCCCAGTAGTCCAGCGGATCTTCTAACTGGGGTGGCAGAGTGCTGTCCAAGTAGGCCACCACCTGTTGGTTCAGGGTCTGCTCCAGGTCCTGCTGCTGCTGGCGACTGCCCTCCTCACTAGGCCGGTGAAGGAAGCTGCTCATCAGTGACTCCAGACTTAGGTGTCAGAGGAGGGACGATGCCGCACATAGGCAGCAGCCAACTGACTACGGAGGATTTCCCTATAGTATTTGAGTTTGTCCTCCCTCTCAATAGCTGGGAAAAAGGCTCCCATTTTGGACTGGTAGCGAGGGTCCTATAGGATGGAGAGCCAGAAGTCATCTGCCGGATGCTGACTATTTGGCTGTCACTAACCAGGCAAATCAGCATGCTGCGGGCCATCTGCACAAGTGACTCCGAGGGACTCCCTGCCTCCATCTCCACTGTATACTGCCACGGTGCTTGCGGGTCATCTGCCTCATCTTCCTCCTCTCCATCTATCTCCTCCAGCTGCTCCTGCAGTCAATGCTTCTGCTCCAATGTCCTCCTCCTCCTCCTCCATTTCTCTCCCCACCAGACTCATGTGGCCGCGAGATGTAGTCGCCACATCTCCAGTCCCCTGCCCAGACTGATTTTTCAGCATCTGTTCCAGGACATGAAGCAGTGGAATGATGTTATTTATCCCGTAGTCCTGGCGACTGACAAATAACGTGGCCTCCTCGAATGGCTTCAACAAACGGCAGGTGTCACGCATGAGCTGCCACTTGCTGACATCAAAGTTACACAGGGAAGTACTCCTGTCCGCCTGGATCATCAAAAAATCGTTAATGGCCTTTCTCTGTTCATACAGTCGGTCAAACATGTGCAGGCTGGAATTCCAACGGGTGGAAACATCGCATATCAGAGTGTGTTGGGGGAGGCCGATCTGCCGCTGCAACTCGAGGAGGGTGTTCCTGGCTTTGTAGGAATGGATGAAGTGCATGCACAGTTTCCTGGCCATTTTCAGAATCGTCTGAAGATCGGTGGAAGACTTCAGGAACCTTTTCATAACCAGATTGAACACGTGCACCATGCAGGGCGCATGGACCATCCCTCCTTGGTGCAGCGCAGACACCATGTTACTCCCATTGTCCGTCACCATGGTTCCGATTTGGAGTTGGCGTGGAGACAGCCACACATCGATTTCTTGCTGCATGACACGGAGCAGTTCCTCCCCTGTGTGACTTCGTTCGCCGAGGCAAGCCAGGTGTAGAACTGCGTGACACACTGTGCCCTACACTGTGGTATGATGGAGCAGTTCTTGCGGAGGCTGAGATGGTGGTGGGGTGGGTAGGAGAAGGCGGACATTGGCGCAGGAGCCGCTTTTGACAACGTGGAGGAGGAAAGCGGCTGTCAGGGGAGGCCCTGCGACCTCTTTTCCGGGTCGCGGGGCGCGCCCGTGCTCCTGCTCCCAGGGGAGCCCCGTCCCGCACGTCGGGTTCGGGGTTCGCTCATGTCCAACCCCACGCCGGCGTCCACTTACCCGGCCACGGCTCCTGCTCAGCCAGTCTCGTTTCTCCGGGCTTTGGCTCCACCCCTAGGGCGCGCGGCCGGCTGTTTGTGATTTAAAGGGGCAGTGCGCGGTAATTGGTCTTTCCCGGGCACTGTCCTATTTAGGTCCGGCCTCTTCCTGCCGGCCCTCCCCCGGATCCTTGGTTTGTTTTTCCTTAAAAATTAAGCTGTCTAGAGTGTTCCTGTCTTGCCTTACCGTGTACCGGCCAGCTGCTTTGTCTACCTTTCTACGAACCAGAGCCTCCTGTCTGACCCCTGCTTGTCTATCCCTACGAACAGAACACCTGTCCTGACCTCCTGCCTGCCCACGCTCAGGCCTGCCTGCCGATCCTGTACCTCGTTACCCTTGGCCGCACCGCAGGAAAGCCCCGCCAGTGGGAGTGCCCGGGTGGACTCCGCCAAAGCAAGACCATCCCGCTTTGCGGCGGGCTTGGTGAATACCGGGACCCACTTAGATTCCAAACCCCCTGGTGTGGGATTATTGCCATCGCCTGTGGGGGTTTCCGTGGATCCACTCCTGCCCGTTACAGTAGGATCCAGCCATGGATCCCGCCAAAGGTGCCGTTACCCAGCCAGGCGGATCTGACGACCGTTGTTGTCCGCAGTCAACAGCAATTTGGGTTTCAACAGGCACAGCAACTTACCCAGCTATTCACCATGTTGCAGCAACTCTTCACCGTCCAGCAGCAGCAACCTTTGCCAGCTCCAGTGGTGGTTCCTGCCTCTACGGTTCCTGTGGCTCTGAGGGGGCCCAAGCTTGGCTGTCGCTCCCATCAAAAATTCAACGGAGACCCGAAAATCTGCAGGGGGTTCATCACCCAATGCTTATGCACGTGGAGCTGATGGTGATCAGTTCCTGTCTGAACGTGTGAAGGTTGGTTTCCTGGTCAGCCTCCTCTCCGGGAAGGCCTTGGCATGGGCTACCCCCCTATGGGACAGAAAACGATTCCAGTGGCGGCGGATCTACAGTGTTCCTCAGTTGAGTTCTGCAGTGTGTTCGAGGAACCCAGCCCGTGCATCCTCCGCCGAGACACCCCTCCTAAACCTACACCAGGGGGACCTGTTGTAGGAGAGATTTCGCGGTACAGTTCCGTACTCTGGCCTCTGAACTGTTTGGAACGAGGCCGCTCTGTGTGTACCTTAAAGAAGGGCTCTCAAGCCAAGTTAAGGACGTCTTGGCCGCTAGAGACTCCCGTCTTCCCTCAGTGACCTGATCCGGTTAGCAACCCGCATTGACGTACGCTTCATTGAACGGGAGGAAAAAATTCGGCAAGAGCGTCAGTCAGCCCACCCTCGCAAGTGTCCTCACCTGGCACCGGTGTTCCAGAGGCCTCCTGCGCCACAGTCGCCAACACCCACCGAGGAGCCCATGCAGATTGATCGGCCCGTCTCTCTGAGCAAGAGTTGGCCAGCGTCGACAAAGGAACTTGTGGACTTCTGTGGCAGCCCAGAGCATTTTCGGAGGAATTGCCCCAAGGTCCAAGTCTGCGGGAAATTTCCCGTACCTAGGATCTATGGGAGAGGCATTCCTAGGTGCAACCTCCCCCTCTCCCGCCTGTTGATGCCTTTTGCAGGTCGTGTTCAGAAACTGGTTTTACGTTCCAAGTTCCGGCGTTTCTGGATCGGGCTCCGCCGGGAACTTCATACACCAGCCCCTAGTGAAGCAGTATCGACTGTCGGTGGTACGCCTGGAAAAACCCGTTGTCATCTCACCCGTCAGCGGGAAGTGCTAGGGGACACCATCCAGTTTGTCACCAACCCAAACTGTCCCTCCACATGGGGGCGCTGCATAAGGAAGAAATCTCCTTCTATGTTTTTCCCTCGCCCCTCGTCGGCAATCCAATCGGACTCCCATGGCTGCGGCTCCACTCTCCTATCCTGGACTGGTTATGGAGAGGTGATTCGTTTGGGGTCCCAACTGTGGGGGCGTTGTTTGGTGGCCCCTGCCCGGTGCTTCCCTGCTCTCGCGCAACCCTTCAGGAGCCGTTGCCCGGGTGCCGCCAGAATATCTGGAGTACGCTGATGTGTTTCTGAGAGAAAAGCTGAGAGTCTTCCTCCACATCGTCCCATACGATTGCCCATCGACTTACTGCGGGGTACCCATTTCCCCCCCGGGGCCCAAAGTCTACCCACTGTCAGTTCCTGGGGACCCAAGCCATGTCGAATAAAATCCAGGAGAATCTCGGAAGGGGTTCATCCGAAAGTCCTCGTCTCCGCTGGCGGGGTTCTTTTTCGTGAAGAAAAAGGACGGTACCTTGCGGCCCTGCATAGATTACCGGGGCTTGAACAAGATCATGGTAAAAAACCCGTTACCCATTGCCGCTGATCACAGAATTTTTTTGACCCACCTGCAGGGCGCCAAGATTTTCCCCCAAGTTGGATCTGAGAAGGGCCTACAACTTGGTCCGAATCCGCAAGGGAGATGAAGGGGAAGACGGCCTTCAACACAGGGATGGGCACTTTGAGTTACCTGGTGATGACCTTGGGGACTGCGCAATGCGCCCGCCGTCTTTCAGGACCCCGTGAAAGACGTCTTCAGAGACCTCCTCTACACTGGTGGTGGTCTACCTTGAGGGACATCCTGGTGTACTCTCCTGAACTCGAGCCCCACCGCAGCCATATTTGTCAAGTACTGAAAGTCTCGGGAGAACCATCTGTATGCAAAGTTTTGGGGAAGTGCCTCTTCCATCAGACTAGCCTCCCGTTTCTGGGGTACGTCATCTCTGACCAAGGCCTAAGGATGGATCCAGCAAAACTGTCAGCCGTGTTGCAGTGGCCAAGCCCAGTCGGTCTGCGGGCTATCCAGCGCTTTTTGGGCTGCTGCAACTACTAGTGCCAGTTCATACCTCACTTCTCTACGCTGGTGGCTCCGATATGGGCCCTCACCAAGAAACAAGCCAATCCACGCAGCTGGCCCGTCGAAGCCGAAGAGGCATTTTCGAAGCTCAAGTCCGCATGCTCTACGGCATCTGTCCTGGCACGTCCGGATCCCGCGAAACCCTTCACCCTGGAAGTGGATACCTCATCTGTGAGAGCCGGAGCAGTCCTTATGCAAAAAGGGCCCACGGGTAAGACTGTTACGTGCGGCTTCTTCTCCAATACATTCTCATCGGCCGAGAGGACCGGGATTGGCGACCGGGAGCTACTGGGCCATAAAATTGGCCGGGAGGTGTGGCGTTATCTGTGGAGGGCGCCGTTTTCCCTTTCCGTATTACTCAGACCACAAAAACCTCCAATATCTCCAGACGGCTCAGCGACTTAACCCTCGCCAGGCTAGGTGGTCGCTCATCCTTTTTTCCCGGGTTTGATTTCCAGATCCATTTCGGCTGCGGAGAAGAATGGGAGAGCTGACGCCCTCTTCCCGTGCTCCGACGTGGTGGGTGGGAAAATACTACTCCTGAACACAATTTAATTCCTCTAGAACGTTCATCTCGGCAGCTCCAGTGAACCTCGGAAGGTTCCTCCTGGAAGGACTTATGTGCGCCTACTCTCCCCAGGACTATCTTAAAATGGGGACATTGCTCATTGGTGGCAGGTCATCCGGCGCCCCGAAGAACCTTCCACCCGATATCCCCGGGTTTTATTGGTGGCCCGAGCTTGAAAAGGACGTTAAGGACTTTGTTTCGTTTGTGACCTTCGCCCGCACAAGGACACCACGTCACAAGCCAGGGGTTTTACTACAGCCCCTCCCCATTCCACTCAGCCTTGGGGCCAACATTTCCATGGACTTATTTCTGACCTCCTCCGTCGTCTGGGAACACCCTTATTTTGGGTGATTACGGATCGCTTTTCCAAGATGGCACATTTCGTCCCGTTGCCAGGGCTGCCATCTGCCTCCCGCCTGGCTGAGCTATTCTCCTTCATGTGTTTCGTCTGCATGGACTCCCTCAGCAAATTGTCTTGGACGGGGAGTTCATTGTATCCGGTTTTGGCGAGCCTGTGCAAACCAACTTCGGTTTAAGCTCGACTTCTCGTCGCCTACCACCCGCAAACGAACGGCAAGGTGGAGAGGTCAAAACCCAAATCTTGGGATGTTACCTTCGCATTTTCATCTCGGCACATAAAGATGACTGGTCCAGTTTACTGCCATAGGCGGAGTTCTCTTATAACTCCCTTGGTTGAGTCTGCGGGGGTCTCCCCTTCTACATCGTGTATGGCCTGAATCCCGCCCTTTCCCCTCCCTTGGCAAACCCCCTCTGAGGTCCCGCGGCGGAGCACTGGTTCAAGACGTGAAGGGGCCATCTGGTCCCAGACCCCCCAGTCGCTGCTCTGCGCTTCCGAGCGCATGAAAACCCAAGCGGACAAAAGAAGAATTCCCTCCTCCGGTTTTCTTCCAGGTGACAAGGTGTGGTTCTGTTAGATATGTCTGCCTAAAGATGCTTCTATAAAATGGGACCCCGTTTTCCCGGGAACCCTTTGAGGTCATCAGCCGCTCAACCCCGGTGTCATACAAACTCGGCTCCCTCCTACGATGAGAATTTCCCCAATTGTTTCATTTTCTCCTTACTGAAACCCTGGTCTTTAATCGTTTTTCCCAGAAGGCTTGTTCCTCCTCCGTCTGTGGCTGATGTGCCCAATGCCTTCGAGGTCAAAGAGATTCTGGGCATGAGGAGAACTAGGGGAAAGCGATACTTCCTGGTGGACTGGAAGGGGTTCGGTCCCAAAGAGAGGTCTTGGGAGCCGGAGGAGAATATCCTGAACCGCAGCCTCATCCAGAGATTTCTTCATTCCAGTAAGAGAGGAGGGCCCAAGAGGGGGTGTGTTTTCCCTTGGAATAAGCTGTCTAGAGTATTTCTGTCTTGCCTTACTGTGTACCGATCACCTGCTTGTCTACCATCTACGAACCAGAGCCTCCTGTCCTGACCTCCTGCTTGTCTACTGCCTACGAACCAGAGCCGCCTGTCCTGACCTCCTGCCTGCCCACGACTACGAGTGTGCCTGCCGATCCTGTACCTCGTTACCCTTGGCCACCACCGCAGGCAAGCCCCGCCAGTGGTAGTGACCTGGTGGACTCCCGCCGCAGCAAGACCATCCCGCTTTGCGGCGGGTTCTGGTGAATCCGGGACCCACTTAGATTCCATCCCTGGTGTGGGCTTACGCCATCGCCTGCGGTGGTCCAGTGGATCCACCTCCTGACCGTTACAGTGGCGTCTCCTGTCCAGGTTGTTGGTGTGCCTGGGCAGGAAGCACATTCACCCAATGGGCCGTAAAGAACATGTACTGGCCCTGACCATAGTTACAGCTCCAGACGTCCGGGCTGCCGTGCACCTTGGAACAAACCGATAAGCTCAAGGACTGGCCCACTTTCTGTCATTAGTTCTCTGAATGGTGCAGAGTCCACCATTTGGAAAGGGAGGGACTACAGTACCAACAACTTGGACAGGAGCACGGTCAGTTCTGCTCCTTTTGGATGGTTGGACGCATTTCTGTTGTCTCTTTGCAATCGCCTCGCTGAACGACTGCTGGCGGGATGAGTAGCGAGGAGCGGAGCATCTGGACCGGGAGATGATGGCAAAGAGAAACAGCTCCCTTCTGCAGAGGTGGTGGAGCCTTGACTGGCTGCAATGGATGCGTGCCATGGGCGCTGCTGCTGCGGTGGCAGGATGGACCCCACATTCTGAGCCAATTTCTCCCCGGCCACCCGGGTGGTGACGCTACATGTGTTGAGCAGGGCCATGGTGCCAACGTTAGCTCCCTGGCCACGCTTCACTTTCTGCCACAGATTCTACATATATCCCTATTCGGCTCTCCAGTGTCTTAGCAAAGAACTGCCACACCCCGAGTAGTGATTTTACCGCCAACGTCCGCACTGAGTGACTACTACCGCCGCTGCCTCGCTGAGCCCCTGTGCTGTACTTTCTTGGACTTCTTGGACTTTTTCTACCCCGTGGGGCCCCTTGGCTCCCGAACCTCACATGCTGCTTTCCCTGCTGACTCACGGCCACAAAAACCCACTTGCTGACTGCGCCGCTACCTGACGCGCAAGCTGACGCCATCTTCTCCTGACGATGATGAAGCCCCTTTCTTCACCCGGTTCCCAAGTGCGGGCGGCTACATATCATCTATTGTGTTTCATTGTCACTTTCTGGGCCTCATCACCCGGTCTTGGTATGCAGAGGCTGACCCCTCACAAATGACCTCCCATGCCACTCTCCACATCTATACTTTGCCAAACCTACTTCAAGAAGCAGGGGATATTGGCCCCCTTTCTTGGCTGCCAAGTAGTGCTGACTGCCCTCCTCAAATTGTTCTCCTTGCTATATAGTGGCGCTGAGCCCAGACCACATAGTAGATCTCTGGCTGAGGGAACCGGATGGCACGAGGCGGGTTGAGGACAGGTGAGGGCCCCTGACCCGCTCCGGGCCATGCCCAAATAAGGATTGTGTCTGACGATCCCACTGACTCTTGGTGGGTTGTCAGATGTCATCTGGGGAAAGAAAGTGGATGACTAGTCAAACCCAATCAAGAACCCTTGGGTTGTGGTCAACACACCGGCCGCTAGATGACAGCGGCAGTTGTGGCCTCACCGAGTGAAACCCCGCTGTGACGTCCCTTGCTGTGCTGTGAACCCGGGGCCTGTCCAGGAATGTTTGTGCCACTGCAACTCGCATGTGAAGAGCCTGCCAAAATCTCTGTCTGACATACTGTTTGTTCTAAAATGTACAGACACCCGTTTGATGAAGATTTCTGTTATGATAAATATCACCCCTGTATTTGATCCAAATGAACCCACTAAGAAGCTTGGGTAACCCTTGGATATAATTTGTGCTCCCAAATGGGCAGGAAAAATTGACTTGTATGTGCCGTTTAAAAACTCTGTGAATTTTACTGAATATAAAAGCACAAAAAGGCTTAATTAACCTTCGGATATGAATTATGCTACAGAATTTCCTCTGTGGTGGTGAAAAACAAAGTTTCTTTTACTGAGTACAACTGCAGAAAAATACTTAGTTAACCCTTGGATGTAAATTGCGCAAAAGAATTGAGCAACCAAAAACTACCAGCTTTGTATCGTGTTACAATGGCGTGTATATTACTCTACACAGCAAGAGAAAAACTTGTAATTAACCTTCGGTTATGAATTATGCTACAGGAAAAATTTCTTTTTTGCCGGTGAAAAAGACGGTTTGTTTTAGTCAACACAACAGCAGAACAACGCTTAATTAACCCCTGGATATAAATTGCGCAAAAGAATTGAGCAGCCAAAAATGAAGTGGTATTTGTATTGTAAAAACGCTGTTTCTTTAAATGAATACAACAGGAACAGGCTTAGATAACCCTTGGCTATTCAATGTGCTGTGAGCAGATAGCAAATGAATATAGCAAATGAATAAAATGTATATGCAGCTGCACTGGACACACACTGGACTTCAGATCCAATACCCCACAAAATCAGAAATAGAACGTTAAGAGAAGCAGTCTCTGAGGAAATCTGTGACACCCCCCAAAAAAAATGCTTATAAAAATGAGTTCTTTATAAGAATATCTTAGCAGCCTGGCGGCACCCTTCCTTAACGTACAGTGGGGCGGTATGAGCTCCCACTCGGCCCCCGGACTTATATATGGGGTGGGTCACAGAATCCCCCGTCCTGTTTGGCTTTCACCCTTGCAATGTCATGCAGGCTAGCCCTTTTTCCCTCCCAGATTCTTTGCCCCATTAACCCATTTGTCGCATTATTTTATAATCAAAACACACTTCGTTCCGCAAGTACCCCAATTTCGACTTCTTCCGAACCAATTTTCCGAAATTTTTTAAACGAATTCCACTTCGTTAAAATCCTTTCCCCATTCTTACTTAGGGATCGGTTTTAAGTATTATGTTTTCCCTTTAAAATGACATTGTTTTTTTCAACATTTTTTGTTACTGTTTTTAATTAGGAGGGCGGTTCTTGTATTCAAGTACTGGTTTACTCACTTACTGTAGGCCTACAACTTCTTACCACCCAGAAGTTGAGTTGTGAGAGCATTGGAAATTGTGATGAGCATTTTAACTTCTCTTTTTCCTCTCTTTATTATACAGTATTGAATATTTAGGTTTAGTATTGTCGAATGGGCCCTTTTTTAAAGGAATTTTTTTCTCTAGTTATCCCCTTTAATACCATGATTGCATTTTTGGTGATTTTCGGCAAAATTCAATTTGGGCCTACCTGAATCAAATTACTTAGATTTAGCTTAAATTTGCAAACACAAAAATTTAAAACCGTGCAGCTTTTAATTGTAATCATAAAGTTTTAGACTAAAATACTATTAATAAGCATGTCATGACAAACAGAAATTGTTGCTTCTGTGTAAATAGGGTTCAGTGTTTATAGGAACAAGGTTCCAGACGGGGTCATGGTAGCAAATCTTTGGCTAGGCTTATGCTAGTAGGACATGCTAGGCCAAATAAGATAGTTAGTTTTGACTCCACCTACTCCCTGCCTTCATTATCCCCCCTAAAAAATTGACATCAGGAGACAGTACACATTCTTGGATTACTATGGGTGGCGGTAGGATTTTTCTATTTACTATTATCTAGGTGTTTGTGAAGAATTTACACATCTCACGGTAAAATCTATTATTGTCTATTAAAATCAGCTACCAGAGGTATACATTTGCAGACTTTGAAGGGGTTTTCCAAGAGTTAAAAATTGATGGACTTTACTGGGCGGGTAGGGGATTAAATCCTTATCCAAACAGTACAGAGTAATTCAAAAAGGAGGTGCAAAATAATATCACACATATTAATTAGCCTGAAAAGATGCAGTGGGGCACGTATATTCAGATATTGTGCCAAAATCTTCACGACTTGCTTAAAAAAAAACCATACATGCGTTAACCCCACTTTTAAATTATGTGTTTAAAGCTTTTTAAAACCATGAGAAAAAACCCCCCACCCTTGACCGCTCGTATTACCACCATGCATTTACAAAGATGTTGCTTGGGGCCCATCCTCTTATTTGCTTCTATGGGAGCTTCCAAATATAGCCAATTATGTGCCCTCGGCTATGTTCCAGAAGCCCCATGGGAGTGAATAGAAAGACCTGCAAAGCCTCCCCCCCTCATCGAAAAAGGCCCTCACTATGAATGGCCAGCGCTGGGGTTTTTGCATCACAGTTAAACCCCTTTAAGCATTTTTCAAGATTCCCCCCCTCATCTAACAAGGGGGAAGGGGCTTTTACAGGGTTTGGTTTTTTTTAAAAGGGTGTGGTTTGGGAGTTCAATGTATGCCCCAAAATTTTTTGACACAATAGTACTAAAGTAAGCTAAAAATAAAAATAAACTTAGACTAACGTCTAACATGTGCCAATTTATAAACCCTATTATACATGTGGTGCTTGTAAGACACTAGTCCTAACTTCACTGTTGAGTGTTAAAATTTTGTTTTAATTGTCCCTTTGATTTTCCAAGATTTTCATACACTACAAATGTTCAAGGTATTTCCATTTTTGTACAGAAGAGCCTGGGCATAGCTGTTCTGTCCCAGACGTGTGCTTGCATATTCTCAGAAAATGGACTTCATGTTTTCAACCTTTGCTTTCTAAGGTGGGGCTGGGGGACAATATACTAATGCTTGTGGAGGAGCCAAAAAAAAACCCACAGGGTGTTTAAAACTGGGGATATTGGGATCAGCCAACAACTACTTGCAGATTTCCTCTTCTGTGGCAGAAGCATTCCTTTAACACTCCCCAACAGATGGCCCCGATATTGGCTTCTCGGCAACAAAAAGGAACCTTAGACATTGCAACTCATCATTGCACGGATCATGTGTCATTTAAATGCATCCCTCATGTGCTCAGTAAGGGCAAATGAATTTTCTGAAGTCTAAATTCTAACATTGTAGCATTTGACCTTCCCACTGAGATGAAAAAAGGGGCCCTTTTTTCTGAAAAATCAGCTTGTAGGGGGAATTGTCCTCTTCCCCTTTCCCTTTTGCAAATTCGATGCAAACGTTTAAAGGGGTTGGGGCAGAAAATCTAGGGGCCCCATGTAGAAATTGCCCAAAGGGCTAAAACTTTTTGTGTTGCCCATAGCCCCAAACAAGGGTCCCCTTTCATTTTTCCAGAACTGTTATACAAGCTGTACACTGACTACTTTAAATTGAATCAAAGTGTCATATCTTCAGTGCTGTCCTATGAAAAGATATGATAAAATATTTATAAACATGTGAGTGCTGTACTCACTTTTGTGAGATACTGTAACTGATGGTTTAAATGGGCACACTGGCTATCTGGCACTTTGGCTTAGGCTAACTGACACATTTATGGGGCACTATAGCTGGATGGCATTGTTGTTGGAAATGGTTATGTGATATTAGTTTGGGGATGCCGTGATATTATGGGCACATGTGCAGTGATATTAGGTGGGCACTGTATGGCCATGTAATTTTGGCACTGTATGCATTATTACAAGTGTTCCATCCAATTCATGTGCTCTGCAAAGAAAAGCATTACAACAATGTAGTAATAAGAAGCCATACCAGCTCCACTTATCTGTATGGTGCTGAATTAACTTTTGCATTTTTAGAGAGCACAGACTAGTTGGGTCAGTAGTTATTTTTGTGCACTGCTTGCATTAATATACACTATATGATAAATTATTTAACAGCTACATTGTACTATTTTACATTTTCTATTAGTTGGGCACCTTCTATTGATACTTTTTTGGTGGACTACCATTATGCCCCCTACCACTTCTAAGAGCCCAAAAGTTTAAACAAATCAACGCTCAAAATGACATTTTTTTTTTCCCCACTGGGGCTTTTTTTGAAAAAAAGGCCTGAGCAAACTTTATGGAGAAAAAACATGGAATTTTCAAAAGATAGATATTGATAAAATGGACCATACTTCTTCTTCCTGTATCAGCTTATCTTTTTTGCCCATCCGGGGCACTGGGAAAAAAGGCCAAAAATGTGAGAATCCCCTATGGGACTGTTGTGAAAAGTAAGAGAAATACCAGTTTTTTTTTAAAAGTTTCCTAACTGGAGTTCACGACCAAGAAAAAAGTAAGTAATGAAAAACCTGGGACCTTAGTATTGATAAATTATGAACCCCAAAGTTTATTACACAAAAAGTGGTAAAACAAAACCTAGTATTGCAAAAACCCTATTTCCCATTGGGTTTGATACAAGCTCCACCAAATTTTTGAAACCTTTTGGGTTTGGGATGCCCCAAACCCAAATGTCTTTTACCAAACCCTAATGCTTTATATAACCATAACCCAAAA
The DNA here is from genome assembly GCA_025379985.1 of Phyllomedusa bahiana. Lineage (NCBI taxonomy): Eukaryota > Metazoa > Chordata > Amphibia > Anura > Hylidae > Phyllomedusa > Phyllomedusa bahiana. The sequence goes on along the minus strand of JAODAL010037245.1, from coordinate 24,041 downwards.
TTGGGATAGTTTTTTTTACTGGTCTGTCGGGGTTAACTTTTATTAATGTAAAGTCAGACTGGAAGTGATGTCAGACCAAGAGCATTGATGGGATAGAGGCGCTGAAACTTTACCCGTAGGGGTTCAAAACCCCCCCCCAATTTTTTTGATGCGTTTTGGATCCCGGTTTTTAGACACTAAAGGGCCCAAAAAGATCAATAATTGCCTTTGGTTTTTTACTTTGCTTTCAATGTAAAATATGCCAGGACCAAGTTGATTGTTTTACATGGCGTCTTTCGGGAGATCCTGTTTAAGTACTGGCATGACAATTCTTGATTCGTTTGATGCAGCAGACACCCTACTTATAACTAAAGGGAGCGTTTCTGATGTAGCAAAAATGCATCCAAACACGCAACACATTTCGTGTGCGTGTAGATGCGTTTTGTGCAGCGCTTTTCGGATCCGAAAAACAGATTCAGAACACTGTTTGAACATATCCTTACAAGCCAATTAAAAAAAACCTAACCCCAACTTTGGCTTAGAGTTACAGTAAGCATTGTTTTTTGTTTTTTTTGCGATTTATGCCAAAAATCGATTTGAGCTGACCTAAATTGAACAGCTTGAATTTGAATCTAATTTGATTTGAAATTTAACCCAAAGCACAACCCTATACAATTACAGATTGTGCAGTGTCAAAAGCAATTCTGTCTGGAACTGCTCTTTAAACATGCTTTCATGGTGGATTCCCTTTAACTGAATGGAAGTACTGAAGGCTAGGCCACATTCATAAATTTTAAATGTAACATTTCCGGAATTTAAATGTTTTCATCAGGGGGGATAATGGCCAGAGTGGCTGTTAAGGGGCTAACTACAGTCCTAACCGACTAAACAATCCTACCTTCTGATCTGTTCTCTAAGGATGTAAACTGCCATGACAATTGCCTTGGTGATTATTTACGTTAGTACAGGACACAGCCATGGCTCCAAGGAAATTTAGAGGATAATACCATGGAGCAAACAAAAGAAGATGATTATGTCAAAGAATCAGAACTCACACAACTAAAATGATGATTAAGAAGAGATACTGATTATGATTTTGATTGCACATTTTAAAAGCTGATGGTGTATACAGGAATAGATCCTGCGCTTTCACTTGTTTTAAACGAAGCTAACAGTCTTCTTTGCTGTCCAAAGCTGCATTGACATCATATAATCAAGACTTAATCACAAATCACTGTTTCCTCCAACATCTTCTTTTTTTTTTTTAAGTGGAGTCATTGATATTTTTTTTTTGGACATAGAGAGTAGAGAGATTTATCATAGTTTTAAAAAAAAACTATTTAAACATATATAATTATAACCCAGGATCTGGTTTGTATTAACAATTGATAGATCACACTGACTTTTATGGGATTTAAGGGAATTCAACAAAATCTCTGCTATGTCTTACTTTCGGGGGTGTCTTATTTTCGGGGAAACATGGTATGTAGTTCCCCCCTAAACAGTGCAGAATGCTATTTCTACCTGGTATGGAAATAAACAAAAAGAAAACAAAAACCTATTTTAAGTTTAAAATTTTTAGACTTTACCAAATTTGCCCATTACTATATATCTTTTTTTTATTTTTCTATTTGCTCCAAAACTATCTTTCCTATTTCTTAACATGGAATATACAACAGATACAAAGAGTATAATAACACTACTTGATAGAGCACATTCTCCACTACAAAAACACTGTTTTTGGACATAGCTACCATTCTTGGCTATGCTTTTCTGTCGAAGATGAATAAAAGCTTGCATGCTGTGCTAATAAAAGTATGCGCTAACGATGACCCACCTAGTGTGAACTTTGTGATATTTCACCTTTGCAATCATCGGTTCCAACATATTGAAACTGATATTTAGCTCCTTGCACAGTTCATTGGTGAGGGATATTTGTGGATGAGCTGATCGAGACTAGTGTTGAACGATTATTATCGACAAAGTTGAAATCGGCAAGGTTTTTATGGTGCCATCGCGCCATTTTCAGCACTTCCTGTAATGTTTGGCGGCCAGCAAATCAGATTACTGATAGAGGCAGGGTGAGATGTGTGTGCGACGTCATGACGGGATGTTGTATGGTTGCGATTGGCTGGAAAAATCACATGACCTCGTCTTTTACTTGAAACAGCGTTTTCCTGTTCAGCCTCAGTGTTCTCTCAAGACGTCTCATAGGAGTAGGACGGGCACTCTGCGTGTGGCCAAAAACAGCCTCAAGTGAAATTATTCTATTTCTGCACAGAGAATCCTCTACCTATTAGCTGTGGGAATCCTTACCAATTTAGTTAGATTAGGATTGGAAGATTTTATGTAGTTAGGTAGGATTTTTAAAGGGCATCTCCCGCTGTAAATTCCGGGGGGAGGGGGGGGGGGCCCCCGGCGGGCGAAAACCAGAAAGCTCTAAAAAGGGACAAGGGAAAATTCACCAAGATTAGTGTAGAATTGCATGCAATATTTTTTATTTTTAACAGTTGCTATTGAAATATTTTCCTGGATATTGGGCAGCCCGAAATTATAGGATACCATCATTTCTAGTAACGCAGGGCTCGTGTTAGTTTCAAAACTCCACTTTTATTTCAGTATACATTTAATAGTATTTTTTTTCAATTTCCCATTCCACTTTGTTCATATTTCCACCCTTTCCTTAAATCTGAAAACGAATTTTTTTTGTCACCACAGGGGGAATTTAAAAGGGGCAAAAAATACATTTTTTTATCCGAATAAATTTCAGATAGTGTTTTTTTACTTTTTCCCATACAGCTTTGTTCATTGACGCAGCTTGCAGTAAATCTAAAAACAGCAATTTTATAGTCACCCCGGGGGAATTTAAAGGTAAAAAAAAAAACCCTGTATTTTAAAAACATAACGATAAAATTTTTTTTTGACTTTTGGGGCACTACAGCTTTGTTCATTGACCGCTTGCAGTAAATCTTAAAAAGCAATTTTATAGTCACCACAGGTGAATTGAAAGGGGCAAAAAATACCCTGTATTATACGAAAACATAACAGATAGTGTTTTTTGACTTTGGCGCATACAGTTTTTTCATTGACGCGCTTGCACGTAAATTGAAAACAGCAATTTTATAGTCACCACGGTGAATTTAAAAAGGGCAAAAAAATACCCTGTTTATACGAAAAAAATAAAGGGACTGTTTTTTGACTTTGGTGCCACAGCTTTGTTCTTTGACGAGCCTGCACGTAAATTGAAAACAGCAAATTTTTATAGTCCCCCCAAAGGTAATTTAAAAGGGGTTCAAAAAATACCGTTTTTTAAATAGGGAAAACTTTCCCAATATTTGTTTTTTTTGATTTTGGCCCCACTACAGCTTTTTTTCTTTGACGCAGTTGAACTTTAAATTTTAAAAAAAGCAATTTTTATTCACCACAGGTAAAATTAAAAGGGTGAAAAAAATTTTACTGGGGTATTATACAAAAACATAACAAAATACGTGTTTTTTTACGGGGGCCCCAAAATACAGCTTTTTCATTGACCAGCTTGCACTTTAAATCTGAAAACAGCAATTTTATATCCCCACGGGTAAATTGAAAAGGTGAAAAAAAATACCGTGTATTATACAAAAAACCATAACAGATACGGTTTTTTTGACTTTGGCACACACAGCTTCTTTATTGAGGGCCAGCTTGCAGGGAAAAATCTGAAACAAAAATTTTTCTAGTCCCCCAAGGGGTAAATTTTAAAGGTGCAAAAATACATTTTTTTTACCCAAAAATACTTTTTCAGATACGGTTTTTTTTTTCTTTGGCGCATACAGCTTTGTTTTCATTACGCAGCTTTGCAGGGTAAAATATGAAAATGAAATTTTATAGTCCCCAACGGGGAAAATTTAAAAAAGGTTCCCAAAAAATACCTGTATTATACAAAAAACATAACAGATACGTTTTTTTTTGACTTTGGGCCTACAGCTTTGTTCATTGACGCAGCTTGCACGTAAATTTAATTTCAGAAAATTTTTAAATAGTCACCACAGGGTAAATTTGTAAGGTGAAAAAAATCCCGGGTTGTATTAAAACAAAAAACATAACAGATACGTTTTTTTTTTTAACTTTGGCGACAAACAGTTTTTTTCCCATTGACGCAGGTTGAAACAAAATTTTGGTAAACAGAAATTTTTATAGTCCCCAAACAGGTGAATTAAAAAGGGGGAAAAAAATTACTTTTGTTTATAAAAAAAACATAACAAAATATTTTTTTTTTGCACTTTTTCCCCGGGCCCAAAGATTTGTTGATAGAGCACCTTGCGTTAAATTTGGACCCAAAGAAAATTTGTTTTGATTAGTGGGATTTGATAATAGCGGGTAAATTTGCCGTTTTCAATAAGAACTTTCCAAAACTATTCCATACCTTTCACATTTTTATTTTTCTGAACAGGGAGCAAAAAGCGGGGGGTTAAGCAAAGCTTTTTGGGGGGGTACCCCACGTGGGGGGTTTAGGGGGTTACGAAGAAAGGTGCTCCTTCCAGTGGGGGCAAACAAAAAGCTTTTGCCAGGGGAAATCTTTCATTTGCAGGACCTCAGGCCTGTCATGCTGGGTGTCGGGGGCCCTGTGAATTTTTCCGGGAAACGAACAGCGTCGCCAACTGTCCTTCAGTGGTTAATGAAACCCTGCATCCCAGCAGCCCTTAAATTTCCCTCGCCCTCCTTTCCCCCGGCCCCAAAACATTTTCATCAGCAATAACCTAAATCCTTTTCCAACATAAAAGCACCCCAAAAATGTCAATTTCGTGAAACCCACCACTTTTGGATAAACCCCATTTTTTCGAAGACCTTTTTGGTTTACAAAATGCGTTTGGGGTCAGAAGGCATGTTAAAAGATAAAAGAGGTTAAATTTACCTGCTCCGAGGGCCCATTTAAACGATGCCTTTCAGGGGAGTAAAAGGGAATCCGGTAAATTTCGGCAAATATCCCGGGCGGTGGGAAACCCCTTTCCCAGGGCCTTTGTTGTGGGGCCCGCAACCCCCTTTTGGATGCAGAAAGTCGGGGACCCCAAGTCCCCTGTGTTGATGTTTGTTTGACAAATTGCGGCCCCCATCGGGTTTTTCCCCCAAATTTTTGTTTGCGACGCTTCATAAAGTGGCGAGGAGGAAAGACGATGGGGGTAGGGTCAATACGGGTCCCGCCACAAAAAGGGAGGAGGGGGCAGTGGGAAAAGTCCGCTGATATAATTCCGCCAGCCAGGGTTTCAGCGAAAACCCCTGTTTCCTGTTTATCCCCGTAAAAAAGGGTTCCGGGAAACCTTCAAGCCTGGGTTTTTTGAGCAAGCCTCTGATTAAACCCACGTTTGGTCATTTTCCCGCCGTTGCCGAAAACCCGCATGAGTAGAGGCAAAAACCTAATTTTTTTTAACCCCACCAACAATGTCATTTCACATGCAGCAAAATGAAATTTTTTAAAAATGGGGGGAAACATTTGGGCCCAAAAAAGGCCAGACCGACCCCGGGGCCTCGTAACCCCTGCCACCCTCTGTCCCTTTGGCCTCATCCCCCTCCGCCACCCCCAAAGCTTTCCTCAGCTCCCCATGCCCTCTCAGAGTCATAAAACGGGATCAGCCCCCGCTTAAAGCCCCCAAACCGGGCGCCCCCGGTATCAACAGCACCACCAAAAACCCACCCTCCCCCTTCTCCTTCCCCCAGTTTGCCCGACCTGCACACCTTTTACAGGGGGCCCAGTTTTGGCACCCAAGCCTTTGTTTTCCCAGGTTTGGGGGGCAAAAGAAACACTTTAAAAAAAAACCCAACCCCCAAACCCCAAAACCCTTTTGAATGTCGCATTGCCGGCTTTTGGCCTTGGAAATTTTTCCCCTTTCCTTTGGGTTTGGAACAGAGGGGTTTCCGCCACATCATGACCCTTGCCTCCCCCCAAATACCAGAGGGCCGAGAAAGCATTTTTTTCCCAAAGAAAAGTCGCCCCCGCCCTGGCCAGCCACGTGTCTTCTAAAATTTCAAGCCGTTGTCTGCATCTGGGGCCCGGAAAAAGTCCATCGGGACAAACCAGCACTTGGACTATTTTTAACAGGGCCAAAGGGCCCCCCGCTATATCTCTGTAAACAATCACGGGGTGAGTGGGTGGGTTTGTTTTCTGGGGTGGGGGGGCTTTTCAGGCTGGGCGCACTGCTTTTTCAAAACCGCGGGGATGGTTGGGGGCCCCCCCCCCACGGTCCTTTTTTGGGGGAATCACGTCCCCAGAGAAACCAACCCGTTTTAAAATTTTAATCTGTCTTGGAAACTGTCCCCCACACAGGTCAGGAGCTGTGGACGGCCCCTCCGAAAAACGAGCCCGAGAGGGGGCGGGGGTAAAAAAAACCTTGTGCCGTAAAGGTGGTATGCGGAACGGGCGAAATCTGCGGCCCCCCTTAAATGGGTAGGCGGGAGGAAACACCCCTTGGGCCCTGGAAATGCCCAGTCCCGGGTCGTCCAGAAATTTCTAAAGAGCTCCCCGGGGTTTCGGACTGCCTGCTGAAGAAGGCTCGGGGTCTAAATTTTTCGCATTTCCCCGTTCGCACCGCTTCTTTCCCGCCTGGCCCGTTGCAGCGCCCACTCGGCCCCCCCTTTAAAATCTCATTTTTGGGACGTCCCCCAAACCCACGCTGGAATTCCACCCTCCACAGCTCCAGCGATTGGGGCAGCAGGGGCAATGCCATTACGCAGTTCGAATTGACCCCAGGGCCCTGACAAGCAGCGGGGGGAAACCCGGGGTATTGACCCAACCGAGAGTGGGGGCCAGGGGGAAAGAGCTCTGCCCCAATCCTTGCCAGTTTTGAAAAAGCCCCCAAAATGGCCCAGTGTGGCCCAATCCCCTTTGGGTCAGCATGACCCTTGTGATGATCTTAGTTCTGGAACGATCGTTGGACCCCTCTGAAAAAAAAGGGTTCCCCCGCGACTGATGGGGGAACGGACCAGATGCGGACCGGACCCCTTTCTCTCCGTCAAACCCAAAGGCCCGACAGTTTCACAATTTCATCGGTCTTCATTAGGCAGTGGTTCGGGGTCCGAGCTAGTGCAAAGGGGGCGCTCAGCTTTCAGGGTTTCATCATCTGGGGCAAGTCAGGGCTGGGTTGAAACTGTTTCCGGGGGGGCACCGGGGGAGGAGGGGGAGGAGGAGGTATTCCTAAAAACACCCATTTTTACCGACGTCCCTGCCTTGGGGAAAAAGGGTTTTCGCGAATTTTTGGGGGGAGGAGGAAAAAATGAGGGAAAATATTTTCTAGGCCCCCCCGACCCAGAGGGTTGGAAAAACAAGGCTCCATCTTCACATAGTTCTTGGAAAGCTCCATTTCCTCCAAAAAGATTCCCCCGCAATTTAAGGGGCCCTCAAAAATGAAAAAACAGTTTCTGGGGGAATGGCCACCCTCCCCGATCCCCATACAAAACCAAAAATCAGCATTTCCTTCCCCCCACCCAAATAGAGAGTAAAAATGCAAAGGGAAATTTGGGGAATTTTTTGGGTTTAACAAAAAAGGGGGAATCTGTTGCGTCTGCCCTTTACGTTCTTTTAAAAGTCACCCCCCCCCCGGGGGAAAACGCCCCTACGACTTTTACAGCGTAGAGTGGGCCCAAGGGAGCCGTAGCGGGGGCAAGCAGGCAAGGTTTTCAGAAGCCCCAAAGGGTTTACCTCTGGCAAACTTTCTTTACCACCTCACCAACGCCCCTAAAGCCGGGCAAAAAATAAACACACAGGACCCAGTTTTTAAGTCATGGTGGGACGACTATCTGCGTCTCAAAACCGGGGTGTTTATGGTTTTTGTTCTGGACCCCAAAAGACTTCTGGGCATCCAAAAAGGGCGAATTTGGGCCCCAGCTGGGGTCGCCAACCGGATAGGAAAATTTATGTCCCCCCTTTTTCCCCCAACCCCCAAAACGTCATATCTGAGCGGACCTTCACAGGGCCCGGGGGAGTCATTACGGGCAAAAAGCATCCGGGTTTCCACAGATAATGTGGAAACTTTTTACATTCATCAAAGGGTGAATCAGGCATTTTTCTCTGATGATATTGTGGCCCCCAAATTTCCGGGGGTCACCCTTTTGTTTTTCTGGGCTACTTCAAAATTCCTCTCCAAAAAGAAATGGGGCCCTTGAAAAAATTTTTTTTTAAAAAAGATCATTTTTTTCTGCAATTTTTATTCTTTAAAATCCCAAAACAGTTTTTTTGCTGGTTTTTAAGTGAGGAGACTGGGAAAAGGGCACCCAAGGGTTTTTATGACAAACCCCTAAAAACTATTTACTCACTTTATCTTTAGAATTTTTCCCCAAATTGTCAATGGTTTTGGGGGCATGTTGCCTCACAATTTTTAACAGTGGTTTAAAGTCATATTTTAATTTTTTGGGGGCATGTTTTCCGGAGATACAGCAAAAATTTGGGCCTTTGGGGAAAAGAAATGTGGCTTTTAAGTGGGATTTCTCCTCACAATTTTTAACAGTGGTTTAGAAGTATAATTTTTAATTTTTTGGGGGCAAAGTTGCTGTGAGATAAAGCTATTTAACATGGTCCTTTGGAACAGAAATGTAGTTCTAATGGCATTTTTTCCCTTAAATTTTTAACAAATGGGGAGAAGGGCATTTTTTAAATTTTTTGGGGGATGCCTTTTAAAATGCAGCAATACTGCAGGGCCCCATTAAAAAAAAATGTTGTTTCTAATAGACATTTGTTTTTTCACAATTTACAAAAGTGGCTCATGGGTCTGTTTTTAATTTTTGGGGGCATTTTTTCTGTGACATGCAGGGTATACTACAGGTTTCCCATTATAAAAATTTTTTGTTTTTTAACGACATTTGTTCTTCACAATTGTCCAAAGTGGCCAAGGGGGCAACCCCTTTTTTTTTTGGAGGGATTTTGGCCTTGGGGGCATGCCCGCTATACAAAAGGTCCTATTATAAAAAAATGTTTTTTCTAAAAAGACATTTGTTCTTCCCCAAATTTTCCAAAGTGGTCATGGGTCAGTTTTTAAAATTTTTTGGGGGGATTTTGCTGTGACATGCAGCTATACTACATTTCCTATTAAAAAAATTTTTTTTTTCTAACAGGGCCCTTTGTTCTTCACAAATTTCAAGAGTGGCTCAAGGGGGATGGGTTTCCCGTCAAAAAAAAGGAATAGGAGGACACTGTTAATGGACACATAATTTCAAAAAAGACTTTTTTTTGCAACATCTTTGCATGCTAACAAACCCTGTATTGAGGCAACCCATTTAATATAATTAAAAAAAAAAGAAACCCCAAAAACATGGGGGATTTCCCTCCTATTTTAAAAAAAGTTTTTTTTCTAGAAAATTAAAATACCCAAAAAACTTGCAAAGGGACAAAATAGCTGGTTTAAAAAAAATTCCCCTGAATTTTTTAAAAAGGGAGGTAAAAGGAAAAAATTGGGCCAGATGTAGGGTTTTTCAGGGGGGGAACCCCTGGAAATATGGGGGCACGGGGCAAGAAAAAAGACAGAGACCCCCCCTTTCCTCCAGAAATTGAGAAAAAAGAGGGAAAAAGAATCCAAAAAAAAGGCACCTGGGTGTAAAAGGAGCGTTAAAACCCCCGGTATTTCCAATGAAGTCAATTGGTCCGCACCCCAAAAAGGAGGGGGAGCCTCCCACCCCCGGGGGTTGACTGTGTATGGGGGAAGGCTGGGTTCTCACACTTCCGTTCCGCATCTGGGTTCAGCACGACATTTTTGTTGCTACGTCATCAGGGCATTTTAAACCTGCGTGGGGTTTAAAAGATGAGGGCGCCCGCCTGGGCTCTCACCGGGCCCCCCGGTTAAAATCCGGCCCTGGGTCATGCGTGGCACAGACAGGTATAGTCAATGTTTCCCGTTCAAAATAAAATGGTGGTTGAAAGACTCCTTTTTTCCCGGCACTTTTTAATTGGGGGGCAGCAGGTTTAATGGTCATACCCGCGGGCCAGGGGCAGGTAAAAAGTCAATGTCCAGTTCAACTAAAAAAGGTTGGGTTTAAAAAACTCCTTTTTTCCCCCACTTTTTAATCTGGGGATCAGAAAGGTTTAATGGTTTATATGCGGTCCAGGACAGGATAGTCAATGTTTAGTTCAACTTAAAAAGGTGGTTGGGAAAAACTCCCTTTTTTCCGGGACTTTTTAATTGTGGGTTTAGACCGGTTTAAGGGTTTATAGCGGGGGTCCAGGGAAAAGGTTTGTCAATTTTCCAGTTCAAATAAAATGGTGGTTTTTAAAAACTCCTTTTTCCACACTTTTTAATCTTTGGGGGGCAGACAGGTTTTAAAGGTCATACTGCGGTTTCCCGGGCAGTTTTAGCAATGTTTCCCGTGAAACAAAATGGTGGTTGAAAGACTCCTTTTTCCAAACACTTTTTTAAAATTTGGGTCAGACAGGTTTTAAAAGGGGCATGCTTCGGTCCCAAGGGACAGGGGTTTTTTCAATGTCCAGGGTTTTAACTAAAATTTTGGTTTTAAAGACTCCTTTTTTTCCCGGGACTTTTTTTAAACTTTGGGGGGCCCGGGCAAGGGTTTTAAAAGGTAAAATGCGGTCCAGGACAGTTTTTAATAATGTCCAGGGTTTAACCCAAAATGGGGGTTGAAAGCTCCTTTTTTTCCCGGGAAAACCCTTTTTTTTTAAACGGGGGGGCAGAAAAGGTTTTAAAGGGGCATGGCCCGCGGTCCCGGGGCAGGGTTTGTTTAAAAGTTTCCCGTTCAACTAAAAAAGAAGGTTCAAAGGCTACTTTCTTCCCGGGACTTTTTAATCTGTGGGTTTATGCAGAGTTTTTTTGGGGGCCCCTGCTGCGTTCCCCGGAAAGGGGTTTCAATGGGCCAGTTAAAATAAAATGATGGTTCAAATAAACTGCCTTCTGGGACTTTTTAATTTTTTGGGGGATGCAGGTTTTAAAGGGCATGCGGTTTTTACAAAACAGGGATAAAAAGTGAATGCTGTGTGACTTTTTTTCTGTGGCTTTTATAGCCTAAGTGTTGTGCCTAAGATGTAGCAGGTATCCATTTGACTGTTGTGGCTGTTAATTCCAGCTTCTCCAGCCCTGTTTGGGTGTAAGAATGAAGGTGTTGTTGCTCTCCCATAGACTTTAATGGTCATCGGAGATAATCTATTATCGAAAAACCTTATCGATGGTGGCCGACTATCGACTATCGCCCGTTATCGATAGCCAACATAATCGCTCAACACTAATCGAGACAGCTGTGTATGGCCATCCTGAACGTGGGTTGTCTTTCAGAGCGCTGTTACTACTGTTGAAATCTAGTGTTGATCGAACTGTTTTAGAAAAGTTAAGTTCTAGTAGTAGAACATCTTGAATTTTTAGAACTCGAACCGAAGTGAACATTTTACTGTTCGTTCGAGTAAAGTTCTAGTTCTAGTTCGACACGCCATTTTCAGTTTCATTTTCAGCAGCTTTCTGCACTTTTGGCAGCCATCCAATCAGTGCAGAGCACAGAGAAGCTTCTAAAATCACATGACCATGATATGTATATTTCACTGTATGGCCTTGTGAACACCATTTTCAGCACACTCTTAGTACTGTACAGACTGCTCTTAGTTAGATAGCATTTTCCTCTCCATAAACATTAATATTTAAGGAGTTTGGTATTGCTGGCTGCATCTTTCCCACACCCAGAAGCTGTTATTTGGTGACATTTGCAGGCATACATAATGTCTTACTCTCATATACATGGATATATATTGTACATGTACAGAGTGCTTGGATTTGCTAAATCATACTCAGTGCCGAAAGTTCAGTTTTTGCAGTTTTGGGGGTTCAGTAATTGTATAACACACCGTCTTTAAAACTCCTATGTGTCAAAGGGGCTTTTGGGCCCCTCAGAATGTAGGGCCCTGTAGCAGCTGCTACCGCTGCACCTCCTATATTTACGCCCCTGCTTTCAAGCTGTCCTCATCTTTCAGTTAGCCATTGAAAGGAATTAAGTATTTTAGCCTCTCAATTTTTTTCTGTGACTCTTAGAGCCAAATTTTCTTCACTAAGTTGTTAAACGTATCCAGTTTTCTTTTATAAGGGAAAATTAAAAACAAAACCTCCTTACTTTTTATATAAAATTAACAAAACCATCTTTCCCCTATATTTAAATTTCAAAAAGAGTTCTTTTCTACCCTTCCCCAAACAAAAAATGTCCTTAGCTTTTTTCCCTTACTTAACTTTTTACCCCCAACAAAATTGTTCTCCCCTAAATCATTGGAAACAAAAACTTTATTTCATAAAGTTTTAGTTCCCTTTTCTAAAAATTAAAATCAAACACACTTTTTTAGAAACCCATAAACCCCAAAATTTTTAATAGATAGTTTCCCCCCTTTCTTCCCCCCAAAAAGGGCACACCCTTTTTTTCAAAACCCATTTCCCAAACAGGTGAAACTTTTTTTTAACCCTAAAAAAACCCACAGATTCACCTTTTTCCCCTTAAAAAGGTATATATGGAAAAGGTTTTATTACCATTTCCTTTTCACAAAACTAAACCTTTGTTTTAAAAAAAAAACCTAAAATCCAATGAATTTTGGGTGAATCAAAACCCTATTATTAAGGGCTAGATTTTTCCCTCAATTCATTAAACAAAAATGGCCAAAATTAAAGGTTTTCCCTCCCGTTTAAAACCCAAATTTTTACAACCACCCCTTTTCTCCCCCCACTTCCCAATTAAACCGGGGTACCCCTTTTAAAATTTCCCTTTTAATTTTAAAGGGCCCAAAATTTCATTAAACATAAATGCAAATTCAAAGAGCTCACTTTTTTCCTTTTTAAACCCAATACTAAAGGGACACCAAATTTTTTTAAAAAAACCAATTTAATAAAGGAGTTGAGCCCTTCTTTCATTAAACCCCAAATTCCCTAGTTTTTTTTACAAAAACCCTTAAAACAAAGGATTTCTTTTAACTTTAAAATTTTCAAATTATTTTAATCAAAAAATAAATAAGGTATTTTTTAATCTTAAAAATTTATAAGGGGTCAATCCCTCCCGAAAATATAAACCAATTTTTTAAAGATAAAACCTTCCTTTACTATTTTTCAAAAGGGCAAATTCCCCCCCATTATTTTAACCCATTTCACAGGTACCCAAAAATTTTTTTAAAATGCCCAAGCCCAAATTCCCCCCATAAAAATTTTTTAATCCCCAAAAACCCTTTTTCCACCGTTTCAAAAAAAAGGCGGCCCCCAGCCAATTTTTTTTAAGCCTTTTAAAGGGTTTATAAGGCTTGAAGGAAATGTATTTTTAAAAATTTCACCCAAAAAGGATATTGAAATTTCTAAATTTGGGAAAAAATTAATATTTAAAACAAAAAAAAAAAATATTTTTAAAAACAACATCCTGTTTTCAAATAAAGTAGTATAAACCACCTGAAAGGTTCCCTTTAAGGAATTTTTAAAATTGCATTGGAACACAGCCTCAATGGCAAAACAAACAAAAAAAAAAAAAAATCACGGGTTAAAAATTTAAAATTAAAACCCCAAAAGCTAGGTAAAAGGGTTTATTTTGTGTAAAAAAAATTAAAAAAACCTTTTATTACTACAATAAAAAATTAAACAAAATAAAAAACCGGGTTGCTACAAAACAGGTTTTTTTTTGATTTTCCCCGTTAAATTTGGGGCCCTTTTATTGGCGCATTTGTCACATGAATTAAACTTCAAGCAAAAAGGCCGGGATAAGCGGGACAGCCACGGGGAAAAACGGAAAGCGCCCAAGCTTTTTCTATTTTAAATTTCTTTTTTCTTTTTTTTATCATGACTCGATGAACGAACAGGTGTTTTGAACACCCCAATTAAAGGGAAAAAGCAAAAAATTTTCCCCAAATTAAAAAAAAAGAAAACCAAAGGGTCCCCTTTAAAAACGGTGGTTTTTTGAAATGCTTTTTTTGTGAAAGGGGGGCACGGGAAAATTTATGCTTTAAAAATTGCTGCACAAAAATCACCGATTTTTGCCGCGTTTTTTAGCCAAATTTTGGGGCAGACATTAAAGCAAAAAATTGCGTCCTTTCCCCTGCACAAAAAACGCATCAAAAATGCCCCAAAAACGCACAGTGAAAAGCCCCCTTATACAAAATCAACTTAGGGCCCCCAGCTCCATTTTTGGGGGCTGTTGACATAAAACCTTTCCATTTTGGAAAAAATTTTTAAAAAACTGCGCCTTTTTAAGGTGGGGTCCCTTTTAAATTTTACATCACCATTTAAAAGTGAACAGCTAGAAAAAAAAGGCAAAATGCCCAACGGGAAAACCAAATTTCACAGCCCCCAGCAACAAAAACCCGGGGAACTACCCACCCTAAAACAGGAAATGGAGGTAGGCAAGTATACGTTGCTTTTCTTTAATCGGACCCCTAGAGCATTATACATAGTTTTTAAACAACATGGGCGACCCTTTAGAAGGTATGGAAAGTAAAATTTTTGTGGCAAGGGAAGGGCCCAAAGGATGAGGGGTTTAAGGGGATTTTTAAAAGGGGGCCCAGGGAACACCTTCCTATTGGGACGGGGGAGTCAAGGAGAAGGATTGGGGAACACATGGGGTTTACCCAAACCATACACGGGGTTTAACCACTTTTGGGAAAACACTTAAAAATTTAAAAAAAAATTTAAACCATAAAATCAAGATACACCCCACTTGGGAGTGCGCCCCCACGGGAACCTTGGGGGCCCCGGCAGGGCCAGGAAATTTGATTTACATGGTCAGGGGCAACATTTGGGAGTATTTGCAACCAGGGGCGGCAGTTTATCATGAGAAGGGGAACAGGCTGTACTAAAGCGAGAGGGCTGATGCAGCCCATACAAGGGGGGTATCAGGAATAGGAAAGGACCTGTTAATTGGAACAAATAGAAAAGGACTTTTTTTTTTGCAAGGATCTTTAATGAAAAAAGCAATCCTTGAAAGTAAACCCAACCCCCTTTTAACATAACGGGTCCAAAGAAATTTAACCCCTTTCAGAGATATTGCTGAAACAGGGCTATACCCAAAAACTATTACAGAAAGTTTTCTTTCAAACAAACGGGCCAAAGGGCCCGGGAAAACTTCCTCCAAAATCTCCTTTAAACCCCACCAACCCTTTAAGTTCCTCTCCTGAAATAAGGGAAAAATTTCCCACCCCCAAGCGTTTAATTTTGCGGCGGGTTTTTGGGAGCCCGCGCTGATAAAGCAAAAACTCCCGAAGAAAGGGGGTGCAAAAAACGGGGGGTTAATCCCCGCAAATAATGCATGTAAATTTAATCTCCCCACGCTTACAATACGACGAAAGAAATTGTGCTGGGGTTTACAAGGCTAATCCAAAAAGTTCTCTATGGGGAGCAATGGATTACCTTTAAATTGTACCCTACATCTCGCCGTGAAAAAAGCCAAATACGCAAAAGGGGCGCTCCGAAATTAACGCCTTTGTAACAAACCCTTTAAAAGGGTTTCCTAAGGGAAAGCAATGAACGGGGGGTTTGCTAAAACCCTCTTTTTAGAAAATACAAACACCAAACCCTTTTACTAATTCCCCCCCTTTTAACCTTTTGGGAAACTACTATCCCCCCAAGACCTTTTTTGCCCCCTTTCCGCATCGATAAAATTTTTACTATTGTTGTGATTTTTCATGTTACTTCACTTTTTAAGCATGTTCCTGATTCTTTTCATAAAAAAATAATGTTTGATATTATTTAAAAAATCCACCCAAATTTTTTTTTAAATTTTTTGTTTTTAAATCAATAAATTTTTAACCCCCAAAATTAACTCAAAAAATACATAGGGGCTGAAAAATTTTCCCAGCCCTTTCCGGAAAGGATTTAAAAAACAGATAAATGAGTTTTAAAAAAATACAAAAAAATCCTTAACAGCAAAACGTGGGGTTTTCCCCCCTGGGGCCCTTTTTCCGCAAATTTAAAAACTTGGGGTTACTACAAAAGGGCTTTACCGGGAAGAAATTTTTTTTTTTTAATTGAGCACCCACTGAGAGACAGTTTTTAATTTTCCCTTTTAAAAATTATGAAAATGCATATGTTTTTCTTAAAGGATATTTAAGCTGTGGGGCATGATTTTTAAATGTGAAAATTGAAAAAAGGGCTTAAAAACCAAAAAGTAAAACCTTTTTCGGGTGGTTTCTTGGAGCCAAATTTGGGGGCCCCGGGGACTAAAATTAAAATTAAAAAGGCTTTTTTTCACCCAACACAATACAAAATGAAAAATTATACGGGGTTTTAAAAACCCCCAAAAGAGAAAAGCGTTTACAAAATTGCCTTGTCAAAAAAAATTTTCTGCTAAACCTTTTGAAAAAAAAAATAAATTAAAAAAAAAATTTTAAAAAAAAATCCCCCACATCAAAAAGGGGCCGACGAGGGTTAAAACGAAGTTAAAAAAACCCCCCTTTTAAAAAATAAACCGTCTTTTTGTCTCTGCACTTGGGTGCCCTAAATTGAAACTATGTGGGTTTTTTTTAGAGGGAAAAAAGTTTGATTTGGCTTTGCCCCTTTTAACCACAACTTTTCTGGGACCCACCATCTGTAAACAGTCTGCCGCTTTAACTGCCCCCTAAAATTTGAAAATAAACCCCAAAAACCCAAAATAATTGGTCTGCTCACTGATTTCCCCGGGGAAAAGGGCCTCTTTTTTAGGATCCACCCAAGGGCCCCCCCCCCCATCGTGCAATGATAAGCCTTTCCCCCCAAAATTTAAAGGCCCCCTTCTAAATACAGAAACCC
Source organism: Phyllomedusa bahiana (assembly GCA_025379985.1). Lineage (NCBI taxonomy): Eukaryota > Metazoa > Chordata > Amphibia > Anura > Hylidae > Phyllomedusa > Phyllomedusa bahiana. Next base: position 7,371 of record JAODAL010037245.1, on the reverse strand, counting down.
CGGGGGGGGGAAACCATCCACAAGGGAAAGAAAATAAAAAAAGCAAAAGGGGAAAAGGGCCAGGCCCATGGTGAAATTGAAAACCTCTGTTGGGCCTCCTTCACAAAATTTTAAATTTTTGGGGATTTTTTGGGTTTTAAAAAAAAATTTAAAATTTAAAAAAACACAAGTCAAGGTTTTTAAAAGGTAAAATTGGGTCCTTAAAGATTATTTTTTTTTATTGGCCCCTTTTCAAAGCTGGGGGTTTTTGTTCCCCAACCCCTTTTTAAAAAAATATAAAAAAAAAAATATTAACTTTTTACCTACCGTTTGAAATTGGGGTTCCCAACAACATATGTCAAAATACATCCTGACATAACTAAACCTTTTTCCGTCTGAATCCTTTTTTTTTAAAGGAAATAAAAACTTTGGCTGCTAAAATAGGTTTGTTTTTTTAAAAACAAAAACCTATATACAACATAGTTTTTTTTAAATAAAAAAGTCAATAGATAGCGAAAATTAAACATTATGAGGGTTCTTTAAAAGAAAAATTTTGAAAGCTTTTATTTCAAGAAATTTGGAAAAGCACATACATTTTATAAAAAAAAGGCATGAAATTTTTTTTAAAATTTAAATGTTTTTTTTCCCCACCGATTTAGAACACAGGGGAAATAGGGGTTATTTAAAAAAAAAAAAAAAAAAAAACCCCCCAATGCTTTTTTTAAATTTGGGCTTGTTTTTTTGTTGGTTTCTTTTCCCTTTTCCCCAATTTCAACAAAAGGAATTTCCCAAACCCAAAGACCTAGATTGCAAAAAAAAAGTTTCCGTTTTTTCCCCTTTTTTACAGTCAAAAAAATTTCCTTCAAAGTTTTTTCATTTAAAGGGGTTTTCAAAATTAAAAAGTACCCCAAACATAAAAGATAAATATTTGACAAGAGAAATTCAATTTTGGGGGAAAAAATTTTTAGGCAAAAATGTAGAAAAAATGCTGCAAAGTAAGAAAAGCTTTCAAAAATAGAATAGAAAATATTTTTATATTTATAAAATTAACAAAAGGAAAATTTAATGAACAAAAAAAGAATATTTGCTGGGGCCCAAAACCCTTTGCCTTCGGGAAACACAACAGTTCTTCGGGAAAACCAGTTAAAATACATTTTTTTAAAAAAAAACCTGGGGGGTTTATCCCAAACATTGTAGTAGTAATAATATCTTCTGAGGTATGGGTTTTGCCCAAATTCTTCTGCTTTTCAAGAAACCCAAATGAATTAAAAGGGAAATTGTATTGACCCAGGGAAATTTCAAAAACCCCGGGACCCCAGAGGAAAACGGTGGTCACAACAAATTTTGTTTTTAATTTTTTAAATTTCCCCCTTTTGGAAAACCCCTTTTTTTAAAGCTGATAAAAATAAACTACTAACACATCTTTAGGTGAAAGCATGGTTACTTTAAAAGAAAAAATTCATAGCTGCCTAAAACTTTTGCACAGTACTATACATAAAAAAAAAATATTGTGTTGCTTAAAAAAGGGGATAATAAAAACATGATATGAACACAACATAAGGAACAAACATTCAAGCCCAAAGTTTGATAAAGAATTATAAATGTAAAAAGGAGAAAAGTGTGAAACCTGATGGGGTTTAAAATCTAAAAAACCAAAAACTCTTTGGCCCAAAATTTCCCCATATTTGGGGGCCTCATGCTTTAAAACAAATAAAGAATTTTGTTTTAAAACAGATTTTAAAATGGAAAACTATAGAAAAATTTCAGGCCAAAACCTGCACTCCTGTATGCCTTGGATTGTATATGAAGACACAAAGGCCCAGATGTTTTGAAAGATTTTCTGGCTTAGGTTATACAAAGTAATGTTGGGGCCCATTGTAAAATAGCCCCCAGGTTTTGGTGGATCCTAAGAGGCCCCTGTTCTTCTCCGGAGCCCACTGTAAGGCCGGATGAACTTGGCTGCAGGAAACCCCCCCGGGATCGAACCCCTTTGACGTAGCAATTTTGCGGGAAACACCCCAAAGTGCCAAAAAAGGGAAACATTGGGTACAGGCAGTGATGATTGGTCAAAAAATTTTAAAACCCATAGACTGAACAGAGCCCCAAAGAATGTGAGCAGAATGGCATACGGCACAAACTAAAAAGTACATTACTAAATAAGCGAGGTAACTCGGGAACCTTGACTAAATTTACCGGAAACAAAAACTGGGACATCAAACAGAGTTCAGGATCAATATGGAGACATCAACAAGCTAACCCAGAGCAGAGGCAGGAAGTTCCTTAAGTCGCAAGGGATGAAGGGTCAATGGCCAGGTAATTGGTGTACTGCCTGTGTACTGTGGCGTACGATGGGATGGTGCGCATGCAGGATGCTGGCAGCATCGAGGACCGGAGCAGGAGCGAGGACAGGTGTGTACTCAGAGACAGGGGAAGACAGTTAAACAGGCGAGAAATAGCCATGTAAGTGATTCAGAACAGGGACCGTGACGTGGGTCGTGACAACCATGTAAGACATATTTCTAAAAAATGTGCCTAAAAGAATAATTCTTCATGTCAGTTTAGACAATGATACTTTTCATACATCTGGGCCAAAAAGTTATTTTGTAGCAGACTCTGTGTGATGCCTAATTCAGTGTGTCTATGGTTTAGTAAAATTAATCTTTAGGGACTTTGGGCCTACTGTATGAAAACTGTCTAGTAGTGAGACGGTCATTGTTGCCCATAATAACCAGTCAGAGCTCCCTTTTTATTTTTCCAGAGCACTATCTGAATTGAAAGTGGAGCTCTGATTAGTTGCTATACACTACAAAGAGTTTTCATGCATTAGGTCCTTTGTGCATTGCCACAGAGGTGTTAATGCACATGACATTGCTGTGTGTATGAGCGCCAATGCTGAGAGAAAAAAGTCTATGAAAAAAAAGCTTATGGCGGGACAAATTCAAAAAACTAATATTATGCCCCAAAAATACAGCATTATAATCATACAGTAATAAGAATAGTTATTTTTTATTTATTACCCCTTCCTGCCTTGTGATCTACAAATTCATTGTGGTAGCTATGCACCTTATGCGAACCTCAGGAAATTCACACAATATGACGACACAGAAAATTTTCAGTGTTTTTAATGGCTTTATTTGTAATTTAAGAACAATAACACTAGAAGCCGTGATATCACTGTCAAGTTAAAGTTTGCTACATCCATTTGTTAAGGTAATGCCGCTGTTGCTTGAGGATGCCAGCTGCATTATATAGCCAGTACCATTCCCTATTGGCCAGGATCTGAGATAATTCTGATTCTAGTTAGATTTCTTGGTCAATGATTGCACCTCTGCAATGTAATTGCTGCTGAATAGCTAAGGCAGCCGGGATGCTTACATTATGGTAATAGGAAATGAACCAGAAGCAGTGCAGCACTGGGAGTGCCACAAGACCAGGAGTACCACAGAACAGTAGGTTCACCCGTAAAAAGCCCTAACTCTAATTGTACCTTAGGATCGGTCCTCAGTATCAAATCAGTGGGGCTCTAACTACCAGCATCTTATCTACTGAACAAAGAGGCGGATCTCTTGTGATCTTTTTGGCCTTTTTGTTGTTTACAGGCACAGCTCCACACATTGGTGGTAGTTCAGTCCCATTCATGTGATGTAGCTGTGCCTGGGAAACAATACAGCTGCCAGGGGCCCCATCAGTCAGTTGATCAGTCCTAGGTGTCAAGCCCCTACCAACCTGCTGTTGTCTGCCTTTACTAGGAATAGACCATCAATATTTTAGTCCAGGAAAGCCTCTTAAACTCAGAGCCTTGACGCTTTTCTTTATACAGTATCTCACAAAAGTGGGTTCACCTCTCACATTTTTGTAAATATTGTATTATTTCTCTTCATGGGACAACACTGAAGATATGATGCTTTGATATAAAGTTAAGTAGTCAGTGTACAGCTTGTATAACAGTGTAAATTTGGTGTGCCCTCAGAATAACTCAACACAAAACCATCAATGTCTAAACTGTGGCAACAAAAGTGAGTACACCCCTAAGTGAAAATGGACAAATTGTTCCCAATTTGCCATTTTATGTTCACAGTGGAATGTGACTAATTAGTAGTACAATTAGTCCGTGGGCCGCATCTGGCTCGCTAGCTAGCCAGATGCGGCCTGCGGCCTGTACACTTCCCAGGTCTGCTTTAGACCATATTAATAGTAGCGGTGACAGCCCGCCGCGGCCCGCTAGTGCTGAGAGGCCACGGCGGGCCGTCAGTGCTACTTTTAATATGCCTGGTATTAGAACCAGCCAGCAGCGCGAAGAAGTGAGCTCATCGTGCCGCTGCCTCTCCTCGGCCGCACAACCATCATAGGCTGTGCGACCAAGGAGCTGCCGGAGGAGCGTCCTGGCGTTGGCGGCATGATGACATCATGCCCCAGTGTTGGGCAGTAGAGGAAAATGCTCAGCCAAAGAAAGAGATATGTTGAGTATAAGTGTTTTTATTTTTAATGGTGATTACCTATTTATATACCTGCCTTACTGAGGGGGGCTATATATGCCTGCCTGAGGAGGCTTATCTATATACCTGTCTTTCTGAGGGGAGCTGTATATACCTGTCTGAGGGGGCCTATCTATATACCTGCCTTACTGAGGGGAACTATATATACCTGACTGAGGTGGGCTAGATATATACCTGTCTTTCTGAGGGGAGCTATATATACCTGTCTGAGGGGGCCTATTTATGTACCTGCCTTACTGAGGGGAGCTTTACATACCTGCCTGAGGGGACATATTTATATACCTGCCTTACTGAGGGGAGCTATATATACGTGCCTGAGGGGACATATTTATATACCTGCCTTACTGAACGTAAATATACCCAGAAAACCTCTTCTCAAGGCTGGGCATGTCGCAATGTCGGCCCCCTATCATAATAAGTCCCTCTCCAAAAAGCCAATACCAAATCCAAAAACAACTCTAGAGAGTATGGGATAAAACATAAATAACTTTATTTGATTCACAAAAGTTAAAATTTATACAAAATAAACAAGGACTATGTGCCCAATCTATGTAAATAACAAGTGTTAATAATAATATAGTACATTAACATACATCCCCACACTTTATGTAACTAAATAGACTAGATCACTAGCCCTCAAAGAGTAGTAAATAGCCAAGTCATTAACTAGTGTCTTAAAGTGTACATCAGCTAGCATCTATATATGAAGTATGTGTTACTCAGCACGGGGATGTACACAAATGTGATATAGTTATGTACACATAATATGGTCCAAGACGCTTACCGAAGGTGTTATGGGTTGTACTCGTGACCCCGACGCGCGTTTCGCACAAATCTTGCTTCCTCAAGGGGTATTGAGATGTATAGTGTAGTTTAAATATAAGATCTCTTCCTGGTTCAGCTGAGGCCAATCTGCAGCGCACGCGCCGTGTTCAAAGGAGGCAGTGTCATTGCCCCATTTCCGGCGATCCCGCGAGGACGCGCAGGCGTGGAAGCAACAACTTCCGCAAATTCGCACCACGCGTTTAGGACGCCGAAGCAGGGAAGACGCCAGAACCCCCCACACAGCGCATGCGCACAGCCTCGTAATGTGAATAGATACAACATAAAAACAAAACTCTAATGGAACAACCTAGCCTATATTAGTTCAAAGTTTGACCAATGCCACAAAAACATAGCACATGTTAGATATCATATAACATTAATATAGAGAGTCACAAAATCTGTTGATCTTCCATGTTGTCCATTATTCATTATGTTCATAATATAGATATTCCAGATGGAGATTTCATTGATAATAGTATTCACAAAATTCTCAATAGAATAGTGTAAGATCACACATGAGATTGATACTGTTAAAAGAAGAAAAAGAAAACAAACAATTAAAAACAAGAAAATGGAACTAAACATATTTCCAAAAATCTGCCTTATTGAGCAGAGCTGTATATACCTGCCTGAGGGGACATATCTATATACCTGCCTTACTGAGGGGACATATATATATACCTCCCTGACTGAGGGGACACATATCTATATACATGCCTGCCTGAGGGGACATATATCCATATATCTGCCTGACTGAGGGGACATACATCTATATACCTGACTTAATGAGGGGACGTATATATATATATATACCTGCCTTACTGAGGGGACGTATCTATATACCTGCCTGCCTGAGGGGACGTATCTATATACCTGCCTTACTGAGGGGAGCTATCTATACCTGCCTTACTGAGGGTACAGAGTAAGTTTCCACAAAAATAAACCACAAAAACGTGCGGCCCCCATGGGAAAATGAATCGCCCACCCCTGGGCTATGAGAAGATTGCCAGCACTCTGAAACTGAGCTGCAACACAGTGGTCAAGACAAAGGTTTAACAGGACAGGTTTTACTCAGAACAGGCTTTGCCATGGTCGACCAAAGAAGTTAAGTCCATGAGCTCAGCATCATATCCAGGGACTGTCTTTTCAAACTAGACATATGAGTGCTTCCAGCATTGCTGCAGAGTAAGGATGAGCGATATTATCGACAAAAGTTGAAATCGGCACGATTTTTAGGCTGATCGGAAATTTCCGATCACGTGATATTTTAGGTGACAATCTTACAGATAATCTATTACTATTGCGCCATTTTCAGCGTTTTCCGTCATTTTGGCGGCCAGCCAATCAGCTCTGAGGATAGAGGGGGGTGAGAAGGATGTACAAAGTCACCACTTTGTGGTGTATGGATCTCATTGGCTGCAAAAATCACGTGACCTCGTTTTATCTATGCTGCTACATTTCCTGTTTGAGCTCTTACTCTGTCTATACCTCTTCACAGCAGGACGTGTCTGTCTGCGTTTAAACCAATAGCTGTTCTAACAGCTCTGATAGTCACTTCTAATACAAGAAACCATACACCTACAGCTTAGAATAGAGTTAGATTAGAGAATTGCACTTCTTAAATAGGTAGAGAAAGTTTTAAGGATATCTACTGGTGTGTGTAGCCGCGGGGCTGCGGGAGGGGGGATAGGGGTGGCAGCAGGAGAGGGATTTGAAACGAAGGGAGATATTTTGCAGCTCAGTGTGTTCTGTGATCTTCAATTGAAAAATAATTGTTTTCTACCACTTTTTTGGCCAGCAGACCTCTGATAGAAGTTGAAATTGTCCCTATGTTTTCAGTTCTATTGCAATCACTGTGTGTCAGTGTTCTCAAAAAACTGGCATAACTTATCCCTATAACTTTTAAATAGCTTTACTGAAGTCCATGCATCTCAGTCTGGCGCAAAGAGTTCAGTTGTACGAATATTGTGTTCTACAAATTTCCTAATAAATTACGCATGTAGTTAGTGGTGCGAATGCTGCCATATTAATCCATATAATATTTAAATACTCTTATTGCATCCGGCGTCTG
>JAODAL010037244.1:0-40656 GCA_025379985.1 Phyllomedusa bahiana | reverse complement strand
TAAACCGTTTTCACCCCCCAAAAAATATATTTTTTCCTGTAGCAAATTTCAAAACGAAGGTTAAAAAAAATTTTTCTTTTGTTGTGTAGCGAAAAACACCCTTTTTAAAAACCTACAAAGCTCGTATTTTTTGGGTTGTCAATTTGTTTTGGCGCATTTTACACCCAGGGGTTAAATTTAACTTGTTTTTTGCTGTGGTGACTAAAATAAACCGCTTTCACCGCCAAAATATAAATTTCCTGTAGCAAATTTTTCCAACAAAGGGTTAATTAAATTTTTTCCCCTTTTTTGTGAAAGTAAAAAAACGCCATTGTAACACCACAAAGCCGATTTCGGTTGCTCTTTTGGGGAATTACATCCGGGGGTTAAATTTAAGCATTTTTTTTTTGCTTGGTGCTAAAAAAAACAGTTTTCCCGCCAAAAAAAAATTTTTTTCCTGACATAATTCACAAGCGAAGGTTAATTTAAAAAATTTTTCTCTTGTTTGTGCGTAAAAAACACGCCATTTTAACATGCTAAAAACTCGTATTTGTGGTTGCCAATTGTTTTGCCCCCCATTTTACATCCGGGGGTTAAATTATCGTTGTTTTTTGCGTGGTGACTAAAAAAAATCGCTTTCCCCGCCAAAAAAAGACTTTTTTCCGTACATAATTCACAGCGGGGGTTTAAATTACAATTTTTTCCTCTTTTTGGGTAAGAAAAAAACAGCCATTGAAACGCTACAAAGCCGTATTTGCATTTTGCTAAATTTGTTTGGCGCAATTTACCCCGGGGGTTAATTAAAGCGTTGTTTTTCTGCTGGGGTGACTAAAAAAACCCGTCTTTCTCACTGCCAAAAAAACATTTTTCCTTAGCATAATTCACAAAAAAGGGTTAATTACAATTTTTTTTTGTATGTAGCTAAAAACACCCATTTTAACACCAAAAAGTTGCTTTTTGTGGTTTACTCAAATTTTTTGGGAATTTACACCAGGGGGTTAATTAAGCTTTGTTTTGCTGCGTGTGACTAAAATAAACCGTTTTTCACCCCCAAAAAAAATAAATTTTTCTGTACTAATTACAATCGAAGGTTAATTACAATTTTTTTTCTTTGTTGTGAGCGTAAAAAAAACCCCATTGTAACACCTACAAACCAAGTTTGTGGTGCTCAATTGTTTGGCGCAATTTAATCCAGGGTTAAATTTAAGCGTTTTTTTTGCGTGGGACTAAAAAAAACCGTCTTTTTCACCCCAAAAAAATACATTTTTTCCTGTCAAATTCACAAGTAAAGGTTTTAATTTACAATTTTTTCTTTGTTGGAGCGTTGAAAACAGCCATTGAACACGCTACAAAGCTCGTAATTTTGGGTTGCTCAATTTTTTTTTTGCGCAATTTACTCCAGGGGTTAAATTAAGCGTTTTCTGCAGTTGTGCCAGTAAAAGAAACTTTTTTTTTTCGTCGCCACAGAAGAAATTTGTAGCAAAATTTCTTTCCCCAAAGGTTTAATTAAACCCCTGTTTGGCTTTTTTTCAGAAAAATAACATTTTTTAAACACACATACAAGCAATTTTACCCCCCCATTTGTGGAGCGCAATTTTACCCAAGGTTCCCCAAGCTTCTTAGTGGGTTCATTTGGATAAAATACAGGGGTGCTTTATCATATACAGATTTTTCACAAACAGTGTCTGTAATTTTAGAACAAACAGATTCAGACGAGAGGTGGGGGCTCTTCACCGCGATGGGAGAGCACAAACACCAGGCCCAGGTCGCAGCACAGCAAGGGGACGTCCCAAACAGGGGTCACTCGGTAGGGCCCCAACTGCCGCTGTCTCTAGCGGGTGTGTGCTGCTAGCAACCCAAGGGTCTTGATTTGGGTTTTAGGCATCCCCTTTTTCCCCCGTTGAATCTGCAACCCCCCGCCAAGAGTCGGTGGGAACGTCAGACAAACCCTTTGGGCATGTCCCCAGGAAGGGTTTTCGGCCGGTTTTTTTAGCCGATTTGGGGGGTTTTTCAGACCGCAGGGAAAAACATTTTGAAAATGAGCAAAATTTGTGCCTAGGGGAAAACCCCTTTGAAGCAGCCCCCCCCTGCACGGTTTTTGCCGTCAGGGGTTTTTGGGCCCCGGGGGTTTCGGGGGGGAAAAACATTGTAGAAGCAAAATTTTCCCGCCCGGGTTTTCTCGATGGAAAAGTGCTTACAAGGGGAAGGGGGAGGGCTGCTCTCCGTTTCATCGCGGAAAAAAAACCGCCCCCCCAAACGGCCGGGGGGAGGGGCGCAAAACAGGAAAAAACCGGCCCGGGAAAACCCGGGCCGTATTTTTCCCCCTCCCGGGAAAAAACGGCCCCTTAGTTGGCAGGGCCCCCGGGGACGGGTCAGCGGCCCCCCAAAACCCGCCCCAACCCGCCTCTTCCCATTTTTCCCCCTCAGCCAAAAAATCTACTATTTGGCTGGGTCAGCGCCCCTATATAGTGGGGGATGAACAATTTGGGGGGGCAGTCAGCAGTTTACTTGGCAGTGAAGAAAGGGGGCCCAAATACCCCCTGCTTTTTGCAGAAAGGCGGCAAAGATAGTTGTTGAGAGTGGCAGGGGAGGTCATTTTGTGAGGGGCATTCTCTGCGTACCAAGCCCGGTTTATGGGGGACAGAAAGTGACGATAAAAACCCCAAAAGATGTTTTTGTAGCCGACCACATTTGGGGAGCCGGGAAGGGGCAAGGGCTTCTTTCATCGTCGGGGAAAAGAAAGGGGGGTCAGCTTGCGCGTAAAGGCAGCGGCGCACCCAAGCAAGGGGGTTGTGTGGCCGGGGATCAGCAGGGTAGCAGCAGTGGGGAGGTCCGGGACCCAAGGGGGCCACGGGGAAAAAAACCCTTCGATCCAAAAAGAAAGGGGGCACAGGGTTTCAGCGAGGGCCAGCGGGGGTTAGAAGTCATCAATGCGGGGCGTTGGGGGTTAAAAACCCATACTCCCCCGGTTGGCTTTTTTTGTGCTAAGACACCGGAGGACCGAAAAATGGGTATATGTTAATTGTGGGAAAAAGGAAGCGGGGCCGGGGCAAAACTTTTGGGCACCACCCCCCTCATTCAACAATCAGCGTAACCATCCGGTGGCCTGGGAGAAACGTGGCTCAGATGGGGTTTCCACCCTGCCGCCGCAGCAACAGCGGCAAGCACGCCCAGGGGCACGCATGTCTTTTGAAAGCCAGTAAAGGGCCCCACCCCCTCTCCAAAAGGGGAGCTTTTTCCTCTTTGACATATCTCCCGGTCCAGAGGTTTCCTCCCTCCTCCTACCCCAGGGGCGCCAGCAGTTGTTCAGCGAGGGCGTTTGGGAAAATAGACAACGGAAAGCATCCAACCATCCAAATTTTTCAGCGCTGCCCGTGCCCCCGCCCAATTTTTTTTGGGCACTGCAGTCCCCCCCTTTTCCCAAAATGTTGGACTCTGCACCGTTCAAAAGAAAAAAGGTTTTGTGCCGAGCCGAGATGGAGATTTCCCAAACCCAAAATTTCTTTTCCAAAAAGGCAAAGTCCAGCATTTTCATAAATATGTAGAACAGAAGGTGGGCCAGCCCTTGGCTTATGGGTTTTTGTTCCAAGGTGCGAGCACCCGCGGGACGTTGGAGCTGTTACCCATGGGCAGGACCCGTACATGCCTTTTCGGGCCCCCTGGGTGAAAGGGGCTTCCCCGCCCAGGCCCCACCCAAAAACTTGGAGACCCGCTTTCCCCCTTCCCCCGTTTTCAAACCCGCGGCCCCCTGCGCCAATGTCCGCCTCCTTTCCCCCCTCCTCCCCCACCACCTCTCCCGCCCCAAAAAGTTAATGCTCCCTCATACCCCCATTTGTAGGGGACAGCGGTGTCACGAAATTCTACCCTGGCTTTCCTCGGGGGGGAAAATTGGGTCCGGGCCTGCAGGGAAGGGAAAACGATGTTGTGGTTTTTCCCGCCAACCAAATCGGAACCAGGGGACGGGCAATTGGGAAAAAACCCTGGGGGTTTTTTCCCCTGAACCCCAGGGGGATGGTCCAGGGGGGCCCCCCCTGGCGCACATGTTCCCAAACCCGGTTGTGAAAAAAGTTCCTGAAGTCTCCCCCGAACTTCAGAAAATTTGGAAAAAAGGGCCCGGAAATGTGCTTTCAAATTCCCTCCATTCCCACAAAGCTTTAAGGGAAACCCCCCCTCCCGATTTTCAGCAGCAGAACGGCCTCCCCCAAAAACACTTGATATGCGTGTTTCCACCCGTTGGGAATTTTCCCGGCCCGCACATGTTTGGGCCGGGGTTGTATGAACCCAAAAAAGGCCCAAAAAAAAGATATTTTGATGATCCCGGCGGTCCCGGGGTACTCCCCTATGGGAAATTTGAAGTCAGCCAGTGGCAAACTCATGCGTTACACCTGCCGTTTGTTTTAGGCCATTCCCAGGGGGGGGGCCCCCTTATTTGTCAGTTTTCCAGGAAATATGGGGAAAAAATAATTATTCCCCCCGCTTCGTGTCCCGGGAACATGCGAAAAATTGTCTGGGCAGGGGAAGGAGACGTGGCGACTCCTCTCGCGCCCTATGAGGGCCGTTTGGGGAAATGAAATGGAGGAGGAGGAGGACATTGTAGCAGAGCATATACTGGTGAAATGAGTGGATTTTCCTCCCCAGGTACAATATGGTGTGACAGAGCACTGTAGGGAGGTAGATGGAGATGAGGAAGCCGAGCAGATGATCCGCAAGCACCTTGCAGTATACCAGAGGAATGGAGGCAGGGAGCCCCACATAGTCCTCTTGTGCAGATGGCCCGCAACATCTGATTTGCCTGCTAGTGAACGCCGGAAAGTCAGCATCCCGGCAGAGGATGACTTCTGGCTCTCCACCCAATGAGGACCCTCGATACCGGTCAAAATGGGATCCCTTATTTTCCCAGGCTATTGGAGGGAGGACAACCTCAAATACTATAGGAAATCCTCCGTAGTCAGTTGGGATAGGCCGCTGCCTATGTGCAGGCATCGTCCTTCCTCTGACAGGTCTGACCGGGGGTCTTCTTCCAGCGCTCACCTTACTACTGCCGCGGCTGCTGGGGAAAGGTGGGGGTGGTCAGGAGCAGTACCAAGCTCCATCAGCAGCAACCCTAAGTCTGGAGACACTGGATGAGCAATTCCTTCCACCCGCCTAGTGAGGAGGGCAGTCCGCAGCAGCAGCAGCAGCAGGTACGGACAGACCCGAACCAACCAGGTGTGTCCTCCTTGGACAGCACTCTGCAACACCCGAGTTAGAAGATTCCGCTGGACTACTGGGCAGCACCAACTGGATGTGTGGCCGCAACTTGCCAGTTGGCAGTGGAGAAGCTAGTCCTGCCCAGGCCAGTAGTTGCAACATAGCAGGTGTTCAGTGGCGGCGGGGGGCCATCGTTAACCCAATGGGATAACCCACTTGTATCCACGAAATGTGGGACACTGGACCTTTGTCAAGAGAATCAGGCCGTGGATCGGCCAGATTTCCACCACACCAAAAGCCTAAGGCGCAGACAACATCAGCCATGACGCCTACCCAAACTGTGATAATGAAGTACCTGGGTTCAAACTACCTTCCTCAGATCCACTATTTCTGATAGCCGCCTACCCTCCTGATGCCACACAATCTGCTGACAGTTTCTCCATCTGCCACCAACCAACTTTTACCAGAGACTGGATATTGCCACCTACCTCCACAATCTTTCATTGTGCCACTGTCTGACCTCATGCTGCTGTGGTGCTGCTGACGTGACCTCCACACGTGAGTCATTGTGCCACTCTCTGACCTCCTGCTTTGCTCCCTCTGCCGCAGTCACCAACCACTCTCTGTCATTGGGCCACTCTTGCCCGACTCCAGTTTTTGCCACCTCCAGAATTTCATTGTGCCACTGTCTGACCCAAGCTTCTGCTGTGCTGCTGCCCATGACCTAGACACATAGTCAATGTGCCACTCTTGGCCTATTCCTGTTTTTTGCACCTCCGGAATGTGATTGTGCCACTGTCCCTGACCTCATGCTGCAGCCACCTTCACCTCCACTCTCTGTCATTGGCTCACTCTGTGGCCTACCCAGTTTTTGCTCACTCCAGAATTGATTTTTTTTTTGGGGGCCACTGTCAGACCACATGCTGCTGCTGTCGTGACCTCCCACTCTCTGCCATTGTGCCACTCTGTGGCCTACTCCAGTTTTGCCACCTCCAGATTGTGATTGTCCACTGTCCTGACCGTCATGCTGCATCTGCCGTGACCTCCACTCTCTGTCATTGTTGCCACTTCTGTGGCCTACCCCCTTTTTTTGCCACCTCCAGAATGTGATTGTCCCACTGTTGACCTTGCTGCTGCTGCGTGACCTCCACTCTCTGTCATTGGCCATCTGTGGCCTACTCCATTTTTCCCCCTCAGAATGTTATTGTGCCACTGTCTGCCCTCATGCTTCTGCTGCCGTGACCTCCACTCTCTGGCATTGTGCAACTCTGTGGCGTACTCCTTTTTTGCCACCTCCAGAATGTACTTGTGCCACTGTCTGACCTCATGCTGCTGGCTGCTGTGACCTAACTCTTGTCATTGGCCCTCTGTGGCCTACTCCATTTTTGCCACCTCCAGAATGTGATGTGCCCCTGTCTGACCTCATGCTGCGCTGCCGTGACCTCCACTCTCTGTCATTGTGCCACTCTGTGGCCTCCTCCTGTATTAGCCACCTCCAGAATGTATTGTGCCACTTCTGACCTCATGTTTCTGCTGCCGGGTGACCTCCACTCTTGTCATTGTGCCACTCTGGGCCTACCCCATTTTTTTGCCACCTCCAGAATGTCAGTGCCACTGTCTGACCTCTTTGCGCTCTGTGGCTGCTGCCGGACCAGAACACTGTGTCATTGTGCCACTCTGTGGCCTATTCCGTTTTTCCACCTCCAGAATGTATAGTGCCCTGTCTGACCTCATGCTGCTGCGCCCGTACCTCCACTCTCTGTCATTGTGCCATCTGTGGCCTACTCCGTTTTTGGGCCACCTCCAGAATGTATTGTGCCACTGTCTGACCTCATGTGCGCTGTGGTTTTTCCGTCAAACCCCCTGTGTCATTGTGCCACTCTTGGCCAAATTCCCCTGTTTTTGCCACCTCCAGAATGTCATTGTGCCAGGACTGTCTGACCCTGCTGCTGTGGGGTGGCCGCCGTCACCTCCACACTCTGTCACTAATGTTGCACCTGAACTCTCAGCTTGTTTTTTTCCAGCTTTCGCTGGCATGACTTTATCAGGCAACATTCCCGCTTCAGTTTTTTGGTCAGTTTTGCCCTCTTAAGTGAATTCCGGGGAATTTTATAGTGAAGCGATTCTGCATATTTAAGCATGGCACAATGTTCTACAGCACCCTGCAGGCTCTGTGCAGCCTGGAAATAGCTGTTTTTTAACGTGACTCGTCCTGAAGTCATTCGGAACGAAGTTATTTTTTATCGGGAAATTCGGCGAAGTGAGCGAAGCGAATTTTGAAAAATTCGCCCATCTCTAGTAATAGCATGGAACAGAGCTAGCATCATTATTTGCTTTTTTACCCCTTAAGCAATGTGTCATCTAAATGAATGGAAAAGGTGGCGTGCCCCTTTTCTCACTAGATTGACAACCCCGTGTTGACATTTTTCAATAGACGACTTTATTGCACAAAATGCTTATAGAAAAACATACATAAAGTCAAAGAATAAAAGTAAAAAGCTGGGGAGTTGATCCATGGGGAAGTGAAGAGCAAAAAAGTCCAAAAATAAATAGGCAACAGCACACCGAAAACAGGCAGAAATCAAGTTCAGGCAGAACAAAAGACTGCCTGCCAGAGAAACAAAGCAGGAATCCAACATGTCCAGGAAAATCTCAGGCAAAGACTGGAGCCAGAGGCTGGGCTATATAGCTAAGCCTAATTGTTGATGAGTTCAAACTGGGAGAGTGCTCAGAGGCTGGGGTTAACTGTCGCCTTTCTGGATCAGTCAGGGCAGAGGCTAGATTCAAACCTTCAGCATCACATGTGCAAATTGGGACAGTAACCCTCCTTTTACGAGGGGCCTTTGGACCCTTAACATGCACTTTGGAATCTAAATCATCAGCAGACATGGCACTGGGCATCAGAGGATCGTCGGCAGATGTGGCACTGCGCACCAGCAGATTGTCAGCAGACAAGGCACTGGGCACCGGAGGATCATCGGCAGATATGGACTTGGCACCAGAGGATTGTTGGCAGATGTGGCACTGGGCACCTCTGGAAGTTCCTTACATAGGCCAGCAACCATCTTAAAAAGCCTCTGCTGTCACCTTACAAAATTCATCCAGAAAAACAGGTCCGTGGACAAAACATGTTGTCTTGTGGATCCAATTTTTTTTAAAGGTCTGAGATTATGTGACATTTTTCTCTAGAAGATTTCATTTTACAACATGCAGATTAATACAAACATGCATAAAGTCAAAGAATAAGCATAAAAAGCTGTCAAGCTCAACCTCGGAGAGTGCTCAGGGGCTGGGGTTAACTGTCGCCTTGCTGGATCAGTCAGAGCAGAAGCTAGATTCAAACCTCCAGGATCAAATGTGTAAATTGTGTGGGGTGCCAATTAGTTAACATGGCAACTGGAAGTTTGTGGAAGAGTACAATAGCATGAACAAAAGAGATTCCTAGGGGAGGACCTCATAAGAAGAGTAGTTTTTGCTCTTGAGGCATGAACAACTCTTGAGTTTGGAATCCAACAATCCACAGTCAGTCTAAAGCCTGGTTCACACGGCTTATTCAAGCCGTAATTGCGAGCCGGATTTCGCTCGCAATTACGGCTTGAATAAGGGGCGGTTGCGGGTGCCCGCCGGCCCCATAGATTTTCATTGGCCTGTTAGTGTGTACTCTGGGTTGCAAAACTATTCACACTACTTAAACTGTTCCTCATTTTTAAATGTTGAAGTCACAAACTTAAAAGTATTTTATTTATATTTTATGTGATAGAGCAACAGAAAGTAGCAAGTATTTGTGAAATGTAAAGAAAATGACACATGCTTTTACATATTTTTGCAAATTAAAAAACTGAAAAGTATTGTTATATTACAAAAAACTTTAATAACATGCATTTAAGTTTGTTTGTAACTAGACATGAGTGAATTTCTCAAAAATGGAATTCTGCGATTCGCAGAATTTTTCCCAAAAATTTGTTTAGTTACGAATTTATTTGCTACAAATCACGTTATTTCCTGGCTGGGGGTATTGTAGAACATTGTGCCATGCAGAAATATGCATATGGAGCGTGGTTTGGTACTGAAACAATGCTGATATTTAGTATGACACGCAGATGACAGGCGCCGCTCTTAGATTCGCTTCACACTTCACTTATCTGGGCAGTTACAGGGGCAAAACTGACCAAATAACTGAAGTGGGAATGCAGCCTGAACCGAGCAGATGGCAAAGATCCCACTATAGTGTCAAAGAGCGCACTCCTTTTACACCATCATCAGATGAATCCACAGATTATGACAGAACTTGTTCTGTTAAACGCTGATACATGTAGACCTCCCCCCCCCCCCACACACCACCCCGAAAGAGTGGAGAGGATGTGGGCAGTAATTTTCCATTGATGTCTCTGATCATTTTGCCCTTCCTTTGATCTGCCAGTGTCCGCTTTCAATTGGTAAATAATCCATCAGTATTGCTAAAGCCAAAAAGAAACAGGAGTTAATCCAAAACAGAGATGACAAGTAAATGAAATATTTGCATGTATTCTGTGTTTTAGCTACCTAATCATTAGACAATCCTGATGCAAACAAAGACAATCAGTTGTGTTTGTCCTTTTCATTCCTTTTGACTAGGGATGAGCGATAAGCGATTATAATCGACAAAGTTGAAATCGGCACGATTTTTTGGCTGATCGGAAATTACCGATCACGCGATATTTTTGGCAGGGGCGGGACGACGGGTAGGCAGAGGTAGGCGATCGCCTAGGGCGCCTTCCTCTGCCTGTCCCTTAGGGGCGCAGACAGGGGCCCCGAACCTCCCGGGCTCCAGGCCGCTGCCATGGGCCTGAAGTGCTGGCGGTCTCTGTATGTGTGTCCGCTGGACGCACATACAGCTGAGGGCTTCTGTGGAGCAGAGAGCGAGCGCTCCCTGCTCCACAGACAGTGTCGGACTGGCGCCGGGTCTGACACAGCGGGGCCGCCGGGTCCTCACAGCGCTGAGGGCCCGCCGTGGCTCCGTGCGCTCAGCTGGCAGTGGCGTGATGTAATGACCTCATCACGCCGCTGCCTGTCCTCGGGCGCACAGTCGTCATAGGCCGTGCGACTGAGGAGCTGTCGGAGGAGTGTCCCAACGCTGGAAGTGGGGCCTGAAGAGGAGCGCGTGCCCGGGAAGCAGGTAAGTATGAATGTTGTTATTTTTACCTGTCTTAGTGCCCCTATATGCCTGCCTGAGCCCCTATATGCCTGCCTGAGCCCCTATAATACCTGCCTGAGCCCCTATATGCCTGCCTGAGCCCCTATAATACCTGCCTGAGCCCCTATATGCCTGAGCCCCTATAATGCCTGCCTGAGCCCCTATAATGCCTGCCTGAGCCCCTATAATGCCTGCCTGAGCCCCTATAATGCCTGTTGAGCCCATATATCCCTGCCTGAGCCCCTATAATGCCTGCCTGAGCCCCTATATACCTGCCTGAGCCCCTATATGCCTGCCTGAGCCCCTATATACCTGCCTGAGCCCCTATCTCTATATACCTGCCTGAGCCCCTATATACCTGCCTGAGCCCCTATCTCTATATACCTGCCTGAGCCCCTATATACCTGCCTGAGCCCCTATAGCTCTATATCTGCCTCAGTGCCTCTATATACCTGCCTGAGAGTGCCCCTATATCTATATACCTGCCTGAGAGTGCCCCTATATCTATATACCTGCCTGAGAGTGACCCTATATCTATATACCTGCCTGACTGAGGAGACATATATATACTTGCCTAATTGAAGGGACATATATACCTTTCTAACTGAGGGACTTATATACCTATAATTAAGGAGATACTGGAAATGTGAGGATTCTAAGATATTTGTGTCCAAATCTTCAGGGACGAGTATTGGCCGGGAGCAATCAGCATGAAGGTGTAAACCGGATGGAGAAGAAAAGGGAATGTTAACGACGCTGATCAGAAAAGACGTCTCCGGTCAGTCACTAAATGTAACTAAAGTGTAATCACAGTATCTACCACTATATGGTCACTATATGGCGGTGGTATATGCAATCAGAGCCTATGTACAGCTGATGTCACATGTGTTGGTCGCGTTTGGTCAGGGTCTTTCAGGATTATTTGATCCTTAAGTAGTAATAGTTTTGTTTTTGGCTTTGTAGGACTGTTTTTTAGTAACAATCCTTCGTCCGGTAGATTTGCTCCATGTATCGGTGGATTATTAGATGACTGTTATTTAGGGGTATTACACTGTCATACGGAGGTGAGCGATTTTGAAAACGCAAATTTGTCAGGGCTGATTTTCATTGTGCAGTGACTGCTGAGGAGATGGACAGGATCTATGTGGAATGTGCAGAAAATTAGTGACAGGACCTGGCGCAGGGGTGAGAGGAATTAGTGTGGAGGGGTGCAATTTTTTGGGGAGCGAGGGGGGGGGGTAGAGGTGGCCCCATTGGCTGTACTTGCCAAAATGTCTTGTCCCGGCCCTGATTTTAGGTGACAATCTGACAGATAATCTATTACTATCGCGCCAATTTCGGCGCTTCCTGTCATTTTGGCGGCCAGCAAATCAGCTTAGAGCATAGAGCAGGGTGAGCTGGATGTGCGACGTCATGACTGTGATGTGTATGGTTGTCATCGGCTGGAAAAATCACATGACCTCGTTTTGCATAGACCAGCGTTTCCTGTTCAGCATCAGTCATTCAGCGTCTAACATTAGAGCAAGACGTGTGCTGCGTGTCTCTCAATACAGCTCAGCTCAGAGACACAGTTCTTATCTTTATTCATACAGACAACTATGCTTTTAGCTGTGAAAATTAGAATATAGGTAGATTAGAGAATTTCAGTTCTTATTTAGTTAGACAGAGACTTTTAAAGAAGCATCTAGCGCTGTCCCAGGTGCGTGAGGGGTGGGTGTGGGGGGGGGGGGGGGGGGGGGCGGACAGACAGGCTTTGAACCTGCATTGAATTGGCATTTTTTTACCACTTTTTGACCAGCACACCCCGCACCTCAGGTGAAATTGTACCTTTTATTTTGTGCGTTCCAGTTTTTTTGTCAAATAGCCACGTTGTACTTAAATTTGGATACAGAAATTTTGTAGTAACTGTTGGTGTATTTCATTGGTGCAAAAACCACCTTTTGTTATCCGTATAACTTTTAAATAGCTTTATTGCACATTGGTGCAGCCCAGTTTTGTTCAAAGAGCCACCTTGTACTTAAATTTGGATACAGAAATTATTTAGTAACTGTTGGTGTATTTCATTGGTGCAAAAAACACCTTTTCTTATCCGTATAAAACTTTTAAATAGCTGTATTGCACTCTGGTGTGCCCCAGTTTTTTTTTTTCAAATAGCCACCTTGTACTAAAATTTGGATACAGAAATTTTTTAGTAACTGTTGGTGTATTTCATTGGTGCAAAAACCACCGTTTGTTATCTGTATAACTTTTAAACAGCTGTATTGCACATGGTGCAGCCCCAGTTTTTTTCAAATAGCCACGTTGTATGACAATTTTGATAGAAAATTTTTCTAGTAACTGTTCTCGTTTGTCATTACTGCAAAAAACACAATTTCTCATCCATGTAACTTTTGAATAGTTTTATTGCGCTCGGTGAATCTCAGTTTGGCGCAGATAGTGCACTTGTATGACAGTTTGTTGAAAACTATCAATTCCTAGTCCTTCTGGGCAGTTGTAAATCCCTGGGACTGAAGGAAGAACACTGTTGATTTTGTCTTACGGTTCTTCTACCAGACCACATTTCACAGGTATTCGATAGAAACAATTCTGTTTCCTATCCTAGTTGGCTGTTGTAAATTAGAGGGATTTAAGAATAGCTGTGATTTGCTGTTTTTCAATAACAGACTGTCAAAAACTCTTCCATACCTTTTTAAATTTATATCTTTCTGAACATTGAGCAAAATGCAGGTGGTAAGCGAGCAAAGAGGGGTGTAGGACATGGAGGTAGAGGTACGAGAGAAGGTGCTCTTTCCAGTGCTGGCGACAACACGCAAGCCAGCGGATCTTCGGTTGCAAGACCGTCAGGCCTGTCATCGCTGGGTCGGTGCCCTGAGAATCTCAGTAACGAACAGCGTCGCCAATCTGCTCTTCAGTGGTTAATGTAACCTTCATCCAGCAGTCTTACCTCCTCGTCCTCCCAGTCACGGCCACAAATGTCATCTTTATCATCGTCAGCATCCGTCCAAAATGAAGCGAAGGCAGTCCAAATGTCAACTTGTGTACCCACCACTGTGGATAATCCATTTTCTGAAGACCTTTTTTGATGACAAAATGCGGTTGGGGTCAAAAGGCATTTCAAAAGATCAAGAGGCCAAAGAGGATGATTTTGTCTGCTCTGACGTCCAATCGCTGATGCCATCAGAGGAGGAGAAGGAAGCCTGTCAATTGGCAAAAATCCCGGGCGGGCAGCAACGCCTTGCAGTGCCTGTTGCTTGAAGCCCGCAGCTCCAGGATGCAGAATGTCAGGACGAGGCAGTCACCTGTGTTGATGATGATGATGACGACATTGCGGATCCAACGTTGTCTTTTCAGCAGAATTTGCTTGCGAGCGCTTCATCATTGGATGAGGAGGAAGACGATGGGGTAGTGTCAGTACGGGTCCCGCCTCAAAAAGGGAGTGGGCAGTCGCACAAGTCCGCTGAGATTATTCCGCCAGCCACGATCAGCGGCTTATCGCTGTCAAAAAGGTCCAGGACCTCTCAAGCCTGGGCCTTTTTCGAGCAAGCCTCTGATTCACCCAGCTATGTCATGTGCCGCATTTGCCATAAACGCATCAGTAGAGGGAAGAATCTTAGGTGTTTAACCACCACCAACATGTCTAGTCACATGCATCGAATGCATGAGTTGAAATGGAGGGAACACTTGGCCAAAAAAAGGCCACACCGATGCCGGGCTTCCAACCACTGTCACACCCTCTGTTTCCGCCTCCTCCTCCTCCGCCATGACCAAGCGTTCTTCAGCTGCCCATGTCTTTCAGATTTATGATCAAGAATCAGCCTCCTCTTTATCCTCCACCGTCTCCCGAGTACCACCAGCATCACCAGAGACCCATCCTACCCCTTCTCCTTCCACCAGTTTGACCTGCATGCCGTACAGTGGCCAATCAAGCAGCCAGCCTTCTGTCTACCAGGTTTGGGAGCAGAAGAAACACTTTAACCCAAACCATCCCAAAGCCAAAAGCCTGAATGTCGGCATTGCCTTTCCGTCTGGTGGACACAGATGAGTTCCGCCACGTCATGGCCCTTGCCTGACCCCAATACCAGATGCCGAGCAGGCATATCTTTTCCAGAAAAGCCGTCCCTGCCATGGCCAGCCACGTGTCATCTAAAATCTCAAGCGCGTTGTCTGCATCTGTGTCCTGCAAAGTCCATCTCACCACCAATACATGGACTAGTAAGCACGGCCAAGGCCGCTATAGCTCTGTGACAGCTCACTGGGTGAGCTGGGTGGGTGTCTCTGGTGGTGACAGTGGCTCTCAGGCTCGGCACACGCTGTTCAAAACTGCAGGGATGGTGCAGGGTTCTTTTCCCCAAGGACCACTGATAGCATCACGTGCCCAGAGAAACCACACCGTGTTGAAATTAATCTGTCTTGGAGACCGTCAACACACAGGTCAGGAGCTGTGGACGGCTCTTCGGAACGAGACTGAGCGCTGGCTGGGTGACAAGAACCTTGTGCAAGACAAGTAAGTGTGCAATAACGGTCGAAATTTCCAGGCCGCCCTAAAGATCGGTAGGCTGGAGCACATCCCTAGCCTGGCACACGTCATGAACCTCGTCGTCCAGAAATTTCTAAAGCGCTACCTGGGTCTGGACTGCCTGCATGAGGAAGGCTCAAGGTCTGAGCTCACGCTTCCGTCGTTCGCATCCTGCTTCGTCCCGCCTGGCTGCGTTACAGTGTCAGCTCGACTTCCCTGTCAACCGTCTCTTTGTTGACGTGGCAACACGCTGGAATTCCACCCTCCACATGCTCCAGTGATTGTGGCAGCAGCGCAATGCCATTACGCAGTACGAAGTGACACATGGCCTGACAAGCAGCGGTGCGGGCCTCGGGGTGTTGAGCCACCGAGAGTGGAGGCAGGTGAAAGAGCTCTGCACCATCCTTGCCAGTTTTGAAGAAGCCACCAAAATGGTCAGTACAGACAATGCCCTTGTCAGCATGAGCATGGTGGTGAACTTAATCCTGGAACAATCGTTGGACACTCTGAAACAGCAGGTCCCACCAGCGACGGAGGAGGAGATGGACACAGATGCGGACACAGAGCCTTTCTCTCCGTCGAATCCAGACGGCCTGACAGTTTCACAACTTTATCGGTCTTCATTAGGCAGTGGTTCGGGGTCCAGGGCTGGTGCAAGGTGGCGCCTCAGCTCTCAGGGTACATCATCTGAGGCAAGTCGGGGCTGTGTTGAAGTTGAGGCGGAGGAAGCGGAGGATGAGGTATTCCTGGACACCAATGTTACCGATGTCCCTGCCTTGGAAAGAGGTTGGCATATATTTGAGGCATAGGAGGAAGATGAGGAAGATCAGTTTGCTAGTGCCCATCGACCCAGAGACTTGGGAACTCAAGGCTCCATCTCTCACATGAGTGCTTGGATGCTCCATTTCCTCCAACATGATCCTCGCATTAAGGCCATCAAAATGAACAACATTTACTGTGTGGCCACCCTCCTCGATCCCCGGTACAAAGCGAAACTCAGCACTTTCCTCCCACCCACTAAAATAGAGAGTAAAATGCAGGAATTGGAGACCTTGCTGACTGATCAACTGGAGACATCTGTTGTGTCTGCTACACGTTCTTCAAATGTCACGGTGGAACGTCAGCAACGTGACAGCAGTAGAGTGCCAAGCAGCCGCAGCAGCAACAGGCATTGTGGCAGAAGCCTAATGGGTGACCTCTGGCAATCCTTATTTACCACCTCACCAAAGCATGTAATGCAGGGCACATACACAACCCACAGAGACTGGCTTAAGATCATGGTGCATGACTATCTACGTCTCAACACCGATGTTTTTGGATATGGTCCAGACCCAATCAAATTCTGGGTATCCAAAATGGATGGATGGCCCGAGTTCGCTCTCCATGTCATAGAGGTGTTGTCCTGCCCAGCAGCCAGCGTCATATCCAAGCGGACCTTCAGCACAGCTGGAGGAGTCATTACAGACAAACGCATCTGGCTTTCCACTGATAATGTGGATGGTTGGACTTTCATCAAGATGAATCAGGCGTGGATCTCTGATGATGTTGTGCTACCAATTGCTGAGGTCACCGATAAGTTGCCGGTCTACTTCACATTCCTCTTCAAACAGAAATGGTTCTCTTAAAAAAAAAATTTTAAAATGATCGTTTCTTACTGCAATTTTTATTCTCAGTTCCCAAAAGGTCATTTTGCTGGTTTTGCGGTGAGGAGACTGTAAAAGACACCAATTGTACACGGTTTCATGAAAAAGCCATATTCCATTTATTCACTTCATCTTTAAAATTTTTCACACTGTCAATGATTTTTGGGTCATGGTGCTGTGAGATACAGCTTTAATCAAGGTCCTTTGGAACAGAAATGTGGCTTCTAAGTGGCATTTCTCCCTCACAATTTTTAACAGTGGCTGAGAAGTCATTTTTATAATTTGTTGGGTCATACTGCTGTGAAATACAGCTATACTACAGATCCTATTATAAAAATGTGGTTTCTAACAGACATTTGTTCTTCACAATTGTCAAGAGTGGCCAAAGGGTCATGTTTTAAATTTTTAGGGGCATGTTGCTATGAAATACAGCTATACTAGAGGTCCTATTGTAAAAAATGTGGTTTCTAACAGACATTTGTTCTTCACAGTTGTCAAGAGTGACCAAAGGGTCATGTTTTGAATTTTATGGGGCACAGTGCTGTCAAAAACAGGAATAGGTAGGACACTGTTAATGGACACATATTGCAAAATGACTTGTTTTTGCAAGATATTTAACATAGCTAGCAATCCCTGTAGTGAGACAACCCATTTAATACAATTAAAAAAAGAAAAACAAAGACATGATGGGATTCCACCCTATTTTAAAAATGTGTTTTCTAGAATTAAACAACTAAAAAACTTGCATGTACAAAATAGCTGATACAAATATTCCTCTGAATTGTACAAGGGAGGTACAGAAAGACTTGAACAGATGTACGTTATTCAGAGTACATGGAGTATGGAGCACATTCACCACCCCAAGAACAGAGACAATTTCCTCAAACACGTTGAGTAAAAAGAGAAAAAGAAAGCCAAGAAAAATGGCATCTGGGTGGAACAGGAGCATCAACCACCAGCATTTCCAAGTGAAGCTAAATTGGTCCGCACTCATACGGAGGGGCAAGAGCTCTCATAGAGGCAGAAATTACTCAAGCGCTACACAGGTCTTGACTGTGTACTGAGGAAGGCTGGAGGTCTTAGCTCACACTTCTGCTTCCGCACTCTGCTTCAGCACGACTGTTTCTGTTGCTGCGTCATAAGGGCATTTTTGCCATGTTAATAGATGACGGAGGCCAGCCCTGGCTCTCACCGCACCCACTGTAATTTCGGCCCTGCTAGCTAAACCTGCGTGTTAATAGATGACAAACACCAGCCCTGGCTCTCACCGCACCCACTGTAGCCCCGGCCCTGCTAGCTGAACCTGCGTGATCCACGTTGACAGCCTCACCTGCCTTCATCAGTAATTTCCTTCAACCCACTTGACAGTAGAATGCAGGATTTTCAGACAGGCCTCGTTGACCTACTGGGGACATCTGTTTCATTTGCTTCACATTCTAATGTCCTGGTGGAACACCTGTGCGGGTTTTTGGGTAATGCTACGTTACAGGATATGGATAGTTAATGTCCATTTCACTAAAATATTGCTTCAAAGACTCCTTTTTCAGCCACTTTATAATCTGTGGGTCATGTAAATTTAAGGGTCATGCTGCGGTCCAGGACAGGCATAGTCCAATTTCCAGTTCAACTAAAATGGTGGTTCAAAGACTCCTTTTTCCGACACTTTTTAATCAGTGGGTCATGCGGGTTTGGGGGTCATGCTGTGGTACAGGACAGGAATAGTCAATGTCCAGTTCAACTAAAATGGCGGTTCAAAGACTCATTTTCCAGGCACATTTTAATCTGTGGGTCATGCGGGTTTTGGGGCCATGCTGCGGTCCAGGACAGGCATGGTCAATGTCCAGTTCAACTAAAATGGTGGTTCAAAGACTACTTTCTTCCGGCACTTTTTAATCTGTGGGTCATGCGGGTTTTGGGGGTCATGCTGTGATACAGGACAGGCATAGTCAATGTCCAGTTCAACTAAAATGGTGTTTCAAAGACTCATTTTTCAGGCACTTTTTAATCTGTGTGTCATGCGGGTTTTGGGGTCATGCTGTGGTATAGGACAGGTATAGTCAATGTCCAGTTCAACTAAAATGATGGTTCAAATAATACTGCCTTTTGGCACTTTTTAATCTGTGGGTTATGCAGGTTTAAGTGTCATGCTGTGGTACAAGACAGGGATAGTGAATAGTCTGTCAGTTTTTTTCTGTCATTCTTGTTGCCTAATTGTCTTGCATAAGATGTAGCACATATCCAGTTTGCTGTTGTGGATGTTAATTCCAGCTTCCCCACCCCTGTTTGGGTGTAAGAATGAAGCTGTTGTTCTTCTCCCATAGACTTTAATGGTCATTGGCGATTATCTATTATCGGCTATCGGCATGATAATTGACGATCTCGACTATCGATCCGATAACAATAGTTGACACAATCGATCATTACTAATGCCGAGCGGTCGGCAACGCCTTGCAGTGCCTGTGCTTTGTAGCCTGCAGCTCCAGGATGTAGAATGTCAGTATGAGGAAGTCACCTGTGATGATGATGATTACATTGCGGATCCAACATGGTCTTTTCAACCGAATTTGCTTGCGAGCGCTTTATCAGTGGATGAGGAGGAAGACGATGGGGTAGTTTCAGTACAGGTCCCGCCTCAAAAAGGGAGAGGCCGGTCGCACGTCTGCTGAGGTTATTCCGCCAGCGATGATCAGTGGTTGCAGCAGAAACAACGCTCCTCACTTATCGCTGTCGAAAAGGACTAGGACCTCTGAAGCCTGGGCCTTTTTCAATCAAGCCTCATATTCGCCCAGCGATGTCTTATGCCGCATTTGCTATAACCGCATCAGTAGAGGGAAAAATCTTAAGTGTCCAGGACAGGGATAGTCAATGTCCAGTTCAACTAAAATGGTCATTCAAAGACTACTTTCTTCCGGCACTTTTTAATCTGTGGGTCATGCGAGTTTGGGGTTCATGCTGTAGTACAGGACAGGAATAGTCAATGTCCAGTTCAACTAAAATGTTGGTTCAAATACTACTTTCTTCAGGCACTTTTTGATCTGTGGGTCATACAGGTTTTGGGATCATGCTGCGGTACAGGACATGGATAGTCAATGTCCACCTCATTAAAACACTGGTTCAAATACTACTTTCTTCCGGCACTTTTTAATCTGAGGGTCCATAGGGGCATCTGTGTGGATTTTGTGGTCATGCTGCATTAAAGGACAGGAATAGTCAATGTCCATTTCATTAAAATAGTGGTTCAAATACTTGTTTCTTCCGGCAATTTTTATTCTGAGGGTCCATAAGGGCACTTGTGCAGGTTCTGGTGTCATGCCGCTGTAAAAGGCATGGCTAGTCAAAGTCCTGTTTACTAAAATAGTGGTTCAAATACTTGTTTCTTCCAGCACCTTTTTATTCTGAGGGTCCATAAGGGCATCTGTGCAGGTTTTGGGGTCATTCTGCTGTAAAAAACAGGGATATTAAATGTCCTGTTTACTAAAATAGTGGTTCAAATACTTGTTTCTTCCAGCACTTTTTATTCTGAGGGTCCATCAAGGACATCTTTTCTGGTTTTGGGGTCTTGCTGCTGTAAAAGAAACCAATAGTAAAGGTCTTATTGAAAAAAGCATATTTCCCACACTTCAAAGCCATCAAAATGAACAATGGTTATTGGGTGTCCACCATCCTTGATCCACGTTCCAAATCAAAAGTGAGCAATTTCCTTCCACCCACATAAAATTGACAGTAGAATGCAGGAATTTGAGACAGGGCTCGTTGACCAACTGAACCCCATAGGGCCCTGCCAGTTGAACCTACACGTTCCTCGTTGGTAGTCCCCGGAGTCGATTGATAAGAGCTTAGCAATCGACTCGAAGCCTTAACAACCGGCTTAACAACCGACTGGAGTCCCCAGGGTCGATTGTCAACTCTTATCAACTGACTTGACTTGAGGCCTTAACAACTGGCTTAACGACTATTAGCGACTTCACAACGCAGTAAACTATGTGTCCCCCAGTATAGGTAATAGATTCCCCCAGTAAGTTATAAGTCCCCCAGTAGGTGGATATATACTTTATATGTCTCCCGGTAGGTGTGTAGTTTACATGTCCCCCAGCAGGTATACGGGCAGGTTACGGATCCCCCAGCAGGTATATGGGCAGGTTACGGGTTCCCCAGCAGGTATATAGATAGCTTATAGGTCCCCCAGCAGGTATATAGATAGCTTATAGGCCCCACAGCACGTATATATAGGTAGCTTATAGGCCTCACAGCACGTATATAGGTAGATTATAGGCCTCACAGCACGTATATAGGTAGATTATAGCTCCTCCCTGCACGTATATAGGTAGATTATAGCTCCCCTGCACATATATAAGTAGATAATAGCTCCCCCTGCACATATATAAGTAGATTATAGCCCCCCCTGCACATATATAAGTAGATTATAGCCCCCTCTGCACATATATAAGTAGATAATAGCTCCCCCCTGCACATATATAAGTAGATAATAGCTCCCCCTACACATATATAAGTAGATAATAGCTCCCCCTACACATATATAAGTAGATAATAGCTCCCCTCTGCACATATATAAGTAGATAATAGCCCCCCTGCACATATATAAGTAGATAATAGCTCCCCCCTGCACATATATAAGTAGATAATAGCTCCCCCCTGCACATATATAAGTAGATAATAGCTCCCCCCTGCACATATATAAGTAGATAATAGCTCCCCTGCATATTTATAATTAGATTATAGGCCCCCAAAATGAATAGAGACAATTAAAAGTAAGAAACTAACCACACTCACCTGACCTCGCTCCCTGCCGCTGTCGCTGCTCCCGGTCTTTTTCTTCAGCGGCGTGACGTCACTCCGGCGGGCACAGCACAGGCGTGCACAGAGCCGCATCCTGCCTGCAGCCCCCGAGTACCCTGTGGAGCTCTCTGCGGAGCCAAAGCATCTAACTGTATGTGCGTCCGGCAGACACACATACAGTTAGTCCCGCCACCGCTGCTATCGCCAAGGTCCTAAGCCGTTAGCTTAGTTACTCGTAACGGCTTAGGACCCTAATGATCGGCGGCAGATAGCAGCGGCGCCGGGGACTACTCGTTGGGACGTTCTTGCTGCCACCACATATGTGACGAGATGTTGGTCCCTGGTGCAAAAAGTGATAGGTGTCTCCTGCCAGTTCCTATGTGCCATTTCCAATACTGGTGTCTTGTTTTATGTGAAAGGGGCCCAGTAGCAGCTGCTACCGCTGTACCTGCTGTGGCTATGTCGTCCTCATCTTTTCGGTTAGCCATTGACCATAATGAATTATTTTAGCCTGTGAATTTTTTTCAGTGACTTTTATAGCCTAATTGTCTTGCCTAAGATGTAGCACATATCCAATTTACTATTGTGGATGTTAATTCCAGCTTCTCTTCACCTTTTTGGGTGTAAGAATGAAGCTGTTGTTCTACTCACATATACTTTAATGGTCATCGGCGATAATCTACTATCGACTATCGACATGATAATTGCCAATATCGACCATCGACCCGATAACGATTGTTGGCACAATCGCTAATCACTAATGGTAACTCATTTATAGAGATGGGCGAATTTCTAAAAAATTCGGTGACTTCGCCGAATTTTCCTACAAAAGTCGTTTCGATCCGAATTGCTTTGGGACGAATCACGTTAAAAGACAGCTATTTCTAGGCTGCACAGAGCCTGAAGGGTGCTGTAGAACGTTGTGCCATGCTTAAATATGCAGAGGGAGCTTGGTTTGGTCTTCATACAATGTTGTGTTTTAGTATGACACGCATATGACTGCCGCCGCTCTTAGAATCGCTTCACTATAAAATTCCCTGGGCACTTAAGAGGGCAAAACTGACCAAAAAACTGAAGCAGGAATGTAATCTGATAAAGTTATGGCAGCGATAGCTGGAAAAAAACAAGCTGAGGGCTCAGGTGGCAACATTAGTGACAGAGGGTGCAGGTGACGACAGCAGCCACAGCATCATGAGGTTAGAGAGTGGCACAATGACATTCTGGAGGTGGCAAAAACAGGAGTAGGCCACAGAGTGGCACAATAAAACAGTGTGGAGGTCATGGCAGCAGCCACAGCAGCAGCATGAGGTCAGACAGTGGGACAATGACATTCTGGAGGTGGCAAGAACAGGAGTAGGCCACAGAGTGGCACAATGACAGAGAGTGGAGGTGATGGCAGCAGCAGCATGAGGTCAGACAGTGGCACAATGACATTCTTGAGGTAGCCAAATCAGGAGTAGGCCACAGACTGGAAAAAATAAACGGGAGTGTGGGGGCAGGGGCAGGAGGAACAGCGCAGCATAAGGTCAGACAGGGGCACAAGGGACAGGAGTGTGTAGGTAAAGGGCCAGCAGCCACAGAAAACAGAAATGAGGTCAGACAGTGGCACAAATGACATTCTGGAGGTGGCAAAAAAAAAGGAGTAGGCCAAGACGGCACAATGACAGATGTGGAGGGGCCGGAAGGACAACAGCAGCAGCTGGGGTTTAAAACAGTGGCACAATGACATTTGGAGGGGCAAAAACAGGAGAAAAGGCCACAGAGGGGCAAAAAGACAGAGAGTGGAGGGCCGGCAGCAGCCAAAAGCAGAAAGATGGTCGGGACAGTGGCACAATGACAGAGTGTGGGGGGTCACGGCAGCAGCCACGGGCGGGAGCATGAGGTTTGGGACATTGGCACAATGCCCTTTCTGGAGGTGACAAAAACAGGAGTAGGGCCACGGGATTTGGCAAAAAGACGGGAGAGTGGGGGGAGGGAAAGCAGCAAATGAGGTCAGAGAGGGGCAAAGGACAAAAGGTTTTGGAGGTAAACCGCAGCAGCAAAAAACAGCAGCGGGCAGCATGAGGTCATAGAGGGGAAACAATGAAGAGTGGGGAAGGGGGGTGGCAATACCATTTCCCTTTTGTAAAGATGGGGGTTTGGGCAGGGGGAAAAGGAAACGGGCAGCAGATTTTGTTGGCATCGGGGGGTGGCGGCATCAAAAAAGGGGCTGGGGGCAGGTATTTTGAACCCAGACTCATTTTCAATTTGGGTGAGGGTAAAGGTGTGTGGGTTTTGACGCCAAAGGCTTGGTGTTTTTGGAAAAAACCTGGCCGTTTCCACGCCGGATTCATTTGGGACAAAGGTTTTTTCGTTCCACTTTTTCCCGGGGGACAACCCGGTTCCCCTTGGGGGTTTTAACAAATGGCCCCCCTGCATGAAAACCTGTCTTGATGCCACACAAATGGCAAAGCAAATTTCCCTTCCCCAAATGAAAAACTGGGGCAAGTTTCCCGGCCACAAAACCCCAAATTTTGGCCCCCAGTAGCCCAGGGGATCTTCAACTGGGGGGGAAAGGTGCTGTCGAAGACCCCAACCCACCTTTTTGGTTGGGGATTTGCCCCAAGGTCCTGTTGTTCTCGGCGACTACACTAGGGGGGTGAAGGAAGCTGCTAATCAGTGACTCCAACTTGGGGTTCTGCGGGATGGGGGCTGGTACTGCCCTACCCCCCCCTTTTTCCCCCCAGCGCCGCGACAGTAGTACGGGGGGTTTGAAGAACCCCCCGGGTAAACCCTGCCCGAGAGGGGGGACGGGGCCGAAAAATGGGCATGCCCAACTGACTACGGGGTTTTTCCCCTATAGTTTTTA
Organism: Phyllomedusa bahiana; assembly: GCA_025379985.1. NCBI lineage: Eukaryota > Metazoa > Chordata > Amphibia > Anura > Hylidae > Phyllomedusa > Phyllomedusa bahiana. Next base: position 16,510 of record JAODAL010037244.1, on the reverse strand, counting down.
GTTTGCCCTTTCCCTCTCGGGCAGTTTAAAAAAAAGGCCCCCTTTTTGGCCCGGGTAGCGGGGGGCCAATAGGGGGGGAGAGCCAAAAACCCTTCCCTCTGCCGGATGCTAATATTGGGCTTTTCACTAGCCGGGCAAATCAGCTTTCTGCGGGCCATCGAAACCAAGTGACTCCGGGGGGGCCCCCCTTGCCTCCATTCCACTGTATACTGCCACGGTGCTTGGGGGTCATCTCCCTTTCGTTTTTCCTAATTCCATCCCCTCCTTTCCCGCTGCTTCCTGCACCCCCTTTCTTTTCACCTGGGTAGAAAATCCCCTCATTTCACCAGACAATGCTTCTGCCCAATTCCTTCCCCTCCTCCAGTTTTGTCCCCCCCCGGACTCATGGGGGGCCCCCAATGTGTCGCCCCTTGTCTCCGTCCCCTGCCCAGACAGATTTTTTTCGGCATCTGTTCCCGGCATGGGAAACAGGGAATGAAATTTTTTCATCCCGTAGTCCTGGGACTGACAAATAAAAAAATGGCCCCCCCGAATGGCCCCCAGCAAACGGGAGGTGTTTACCTGAGGGGCCAAGGGTTTACATCCCAAAATTACAAAAGGGGGGTACTCCTGTCCTCCCCCGGGATCAAAAAAACTTAAAAGGGCCCTTTTTCTCTTCATTCCCGTCGGTCCCCAAAATGTGGGGGGGGAATTCCAATTGGGGGGAAACAATGCATAATCAGGGGTGTGTTGGGGGGAGGGTTTTTTCTGCGCAACTCGAGGAGAGTGTTCCGGGTTTTTTTAGGGAAAGGATGAAAATTCATGCACAGTTTCCTGGCCATTCAGAATCTTCTGAAAAATCGGTTTGGGAAGGGTTCAGGAAAGTTTTTTACCCCCCCCGATTTAACACTCGCCATGCAAGGGGGATGGACCCCTTCCCCCTCGGTTTCACGGGGGACAACAAGCCTCCCATTTTTGTCACCTTGGTTACATAGTTACATAGTTTTTCAGCCAAAAAAATATATACGTCCATACAGTTCAGCCCATTTATTAAAATGTTTTCTAAAGTGTTTTTCCCAAATTTTCGTTGGGCGGAAAAAAGCCACCAAACGGGTTTCTTGCTGCATGACGCGGAGCGTTCCTCCCATGTGTGACTTCAATTTTGCCGAAAGGGAAGGGCCCGGTGTACAACTGCTGACAGCTGTGCCCCAAACATGTGGTGGGGTGAAAACAGTATTGTTGGGGGACCCGAGATGGTGGTTGGGGGTGGAGGAGGAGGAGGGGGCGGGGGATTGGTGCAGGAAACCGCAGTTGGACAACGTGGGTTTAGAAAGCGGGGGGTCTCCCGTCCAAGTTGTTGGTGTTTCCTTGGCAGGAAACACAAATTAACCCCGTGGGCCGGGAAAGGCATGTATGGGCCCCCCCGTTTGTTACAGCTCCGCGTCCGCCGGGGGGCCAAAAGCACCCTTTGGGAAAAAACCATAAGTCAAAAGGGCGGGGGCCCCCCTTCTGTTTTCATATTTTTGAAGTTGGGCTGCCCCTTTTTTAAAAGAAAATTACGGCTTGGAACTCTCCCTCGGTCGGCCAAGCCATTAGTTCTCTGAACGGTTTTCAGAGCCCCCATTTTTGGGAAAGGGGGGGAAAGCAGTACCCAAAAACTTGGGCAGGAGCCCGGTCGCTGCTGCCCCCTTAGGATGGTTAGGCCCTCTGTTGTCCCCTTTGGGAATCGGCCTCGCTGAAAAGATGCTGGCGCCTATGAGTAGCAAGGGCAAAGGGGCATTGGGACTGGGGGTTGGGTGGCTCAGGAAACAGCTGTCTTTTTGCGAGGTGGTTGGGGGCCTTGTTTACAGCCCTTGGGTTCCGTTTCCACTGGGGCCCCCTGCTGTGCTGTTTTCGGCCGGGGCGGCAGGAGGACCCCACTTTGAGCCCGTTTCTCCCAGGGGAACCGGGGTGGTTGGGCGCTGCATGTGTTGACGCAGGGGGCCCTGGTTTCCAACGTTTAGCTTTCCCTGGCCACGCTTCACTTTCTGCCACAGATTTACATAAAACCATATTTGGCTCCTCGGTGTCTTAACAAAGAACTGCCACACCGCCGAGTAGCTGATTTTACCGCCAACGCTCCGCAATGAGTGGCTACTACCGCCGCTGCCTCGCTGAGCCCCTGTGCCGATACTTGCTTGGACCTGCGAAGCGGGTTTTTTACCCCGTGGCCGCTTGGCTCCCGACCTCACAATGCTGCTAGCCTGCTGACTCACGGCCACAGAACCCACTTGCTGGCTGCGCCGTTGCCTGACGCGCAAGTTAAACGTCCTCTTCCCCTGTCGATGATGAAGCCCTTGCTTCACCCGGCCCCAATTTGCGGTCGGCTACATCATCATCGATTTGTGTTTCATCGTCACTGCAGTCCTCATCACCGGTCTTGGTATGCAGAGGCTGACCCCTCACAACATGACCTCCCATGCCACTCTTCAAATCTATGCTTTGCCGCCTACTGCAAAAAGCAGGGGATATTGGCCCCATTTCTTTGCTGCCAAGTAGCTGCTGACTACCCTCCCCAAATTGTTCATCCTCGCTATATAGTGGCGCTGAGCCCAGACCACAGGGTAAAATTTTGGGTTTGAGGGAATGGATGGGACAGAGGCGGGTTGAGGACAGGTGGGGGGCGCTGACCCTTTCCCCGGGGCCATGCCAACTAAGGGTTGTGTCTGACGTTCCCACCGACTCTTGGCTGGGGATGTCAGATGTCATCTGGGAGGAAGTGGATGACCTAGTCAACCAATCAAAAACCATTGGGTTGCTTAACAACACACGGCCGCTAGATGAAAGCGGCAGTTGTGGCCTCACCAAGTGACCCTGCTGAGACGTCCCCTGCTGTGCTGCGACCTGGGTCTGCTCCGGAATGATTGTGCCTCTGCCACTCGCAGGTGAAGAGCCTGCAACGTCTCTGTCTGACATACTGTTTGTTCTAAAATGTACAGACACTGTTTGATGAAGATTAGTGTTGAGCGATTGCGTTGGCTATCGAGATCGATCGATAGTCGATAGTCGGCCGCTATCGATAAGGTTTTTCGATAGTGAGCGTCGATTATGCGCGATGACCATTAAAGTCTATGGGAGAGAAAAAACACCTTCATTATTACAACAAAAAAAGGCTGGAGAAGCTGAAATTAACATCCACAACAGTCAAATGGATACGTGTTTACATCTTAGGCAACACCACTTAGGTTATAAAAGTCGCAGAAAAAAAGTCACAGACCATTCACTATCCCTGTCTTGTACCTCAGCCCGACCCTTAAACCTGCATCACCCACAAATTGAAAAGTGCCAGAAGGCAGTATGATTTGAACCATCATCTAATTGAACTGGAATTGAATATCCCGGTCCTGGGCCCCAGCATGAGCCCCAAACCTGCATGACCCCACATTTTAAAAAAAAGCCGCAAAAAGGAGTCTTTCAACCACCATTTTAGTCTCCCCTGGACATTGACTATACCTGTCCTGGGCCACAGCATGAGCCCCAAACCTGCATGAGCCCCCACATTTAAAAAGTGCCGGAAAAAGGAGTCTTTCAACCACCATTTTAGTTTCACTGGACATTGACTATACCTGTCCTGGGCCACAGCATGACCCAGGGCCGGAGTTACAGTGGGTGCGGTGAGAGCCCAGGCTGGCGTCCGTCATCTATTAACCGCAGGTTAAAATGCCTGATGACGCAGGGAACGAAAACTGTCATGCTGAAGCAAAAGTGCGGAAGGGAAGTGTGAGAACTCCAGCCTTCCTCAGTACACAGTCATACTGGGTAGTGCTTGTCCCTCCGTATGGTGTGGACCAATTGAGCTTCACTTGGAAATACTGGTGGTTAACGCTCCTGTTTACACCCAGGTGCCCTTTATCTTGGCATTCTTTTTCTCATTTTACTCAACGTGCTGGAGGAAATGTCTCTGTACTTTGTTCTCTGTCCGTGCCCCCATACTCCATGTCCTCTGAATAACCTACATCTGGTCAAGTTTTCCTGTACTCCTTGTACAATTCAGAGGAATTTTTTTTAAAAGCTATTTTGTTACATGCAAGTTTTTTAGTACTTTAATTCTAGAAAACACATTTTTTAAAATAGGATGGAATTCCACCATGTCTTTGCTTCTCTTTTTTTCATTGTATTAAATTGGTTGTCTCAATACAGGGATTGATAGCTATGTTAAAGATCTTGCAAAAAACAAGTCATTTTGCAATATGTGTCCATTAACAGTGTCCTACCTATTTCCCGTTTCTGACAGCACCATCACCCCTTTAGCCACTCTTGTAATTGTGAAGAAAAAATGTCTGTTGAAACAACATTTTTTAGAATAGGACCTGTAGTATACTACATGTCACAGCAAAAATGCCCCCCAAAAATTCAAAGCATGACCCTTGAGCCACTTTGGACAATTGTGAAGAACAAATGTCTGTTAGAAACAACATTTTTTAGAATAGGAAATCTAGTATAGCTGCAGTCACAGCAAAATGCCCCCAAAAAATTCCCAAAACATGACCCATGAGCCACTTTGGTCAATTTTTGAAGAACAAATGTCTGTTAGAACAACATTTTTTTATAATAAAGGGCCCGTAGTATTGCTGCAATTTCAAAGCAGCATGACCCAAAAAATTATAAAAATGACTTCTCAGCCACTGTTAAAAATTGTGAGGGAGAAATGCCCTTAGAAGCCACATTTCTGTTTCAAAAGACCATGATTATTGCTGTATCTCACAGCTACAAAGACCCAAAAAATTATAAATATGACTTCTCAGCCACTATTAAAAATTGTGAGGGGGGAAATTTCCACTTAGAAGCCACATTTCTGGGTTCCAAAGGACCATAATTATAGCTGTATCTCACAGCAAAATGACCTCAAAACTATTGACAATGCGAAAACTTCTTAAGATAAAGTGAGTAAATGGAATACGGTGTTGTCATGAAACCTTGCTGTCTTTTACAGTCTCCTCACAGCAAAACCAGCAAAATGAACTGTTGGGAAAAGAGAATAAAAATTGCAGTAAGAAATGATCATTTTTAAAAAAAGTTTTCAAGAGGACCATTTCTGTTTGAAAAGGAATGTGAAGTAGACCGGCAACTAATCGTGACTCGGCAATTGGGGCCAGGATCCAGGAGGGGGGCCACCCAGTAACTGTTGTTCATTTTGAGGCCTTAATGCGGGGATCATGTTGGAAAAAATGGAGCACCCAAAAGCACCACGTGAGGATGGAGCCTTATTTCCAAGTCTGGGTCGAGGGCATAGAAAACTGTCTTCCTCATCTTCCTCCTCCGCCTAAAAATTCGTGCCAACCCTTTCCAAGGCAGGGACGTCGGTAACATCGGTGTCTGGAAATACCCCCTTTCCCCCCCTCCTCCGCTGCCCCCGGGGCACAGCTTTCAACAACCCCTTTACTTGCCTGGTGTGCCCCCTAAGTGTGCGCCCCTTGCATAGCTTGGCCCCCAAACCCACTGCCTAAAAAGCCCGATGAAATTGTAAACGTCGGGCCTTGGGATTTGACGGGAGAAAGGCCCGTGCCCGCTCTGTGTCCGCTCCTCCCCCGTCGCTGCGGGACCTGTTGTTTCAGAGTGCCCAAGATCTTTCCAAAACGAAGATCACCCAATGCTCTTGCTGAAAAGGGCCATTGTCCCACTGACCATTTTGGTGGTTCTTCAAAACGGGCAAGGATGGTGCGAGCTCTTTCCCCGGGGCCTCCACTCCGGGGGTTAAACCCCCGAGGTCCGTCCGTGCTTTAGGCCATGTGTCCACTTCGTACTGCGAAGGGCATTCCCTGCGCCAAAAATGCTGGGTGTGGGGGTGGAATTCCGCGTTTCCATGTCAAAATGAGACTTTAAACGGGGGGGGCCGACTGACGCGAAACCCAGCCAGGGGGGCAAAGCAGGGTGCGAAGGGGGAATGCAACTCAGCCCTGGCCTTCTTCACGGGCGTCCAACCCCGGAGCTCTTTAGAAATTTCTGGACGACAAGGTTCATGACATGTCCCAGGAAAGGGATTGCCCCAGCTACCGATCTTAAGGGGCGGCCAGCAGATTTCCCCGTTTCGCACCACCTTGCCTGGAACAAGGTTCTTGGCACCCACCCAGCGCTCGGTCCGTTGCTTAGAGCCGTCCCACCCCTACCTGTGTGGGGGCGGTCCCCAAAGGGAGATTAATTTCAACCGGCCAGGTGTCTCGGGAGTGATCACCGGGGCCCTTGGGGGGAAAGACCCAGTGAGCGTCACAGGATATAGCACCTTTGCCGTCTTATAGTCCATGTGTCGGGGGTTTGGATGGATTTTTTCCGGCACAGATGCAGACAACACCTTAAAAATTTTAGAGACACTGGCGGGCCGGGCGGGGTGGCTTTTCTGGCAAAGAAATCCCTGCTGGGCATCGGGTATTGGGGGAGGCGAGGGCCATGACGTGAGGACCCATCTGTGTCCCCAGACGGAAAGGCAACTTTCCCCAACCCCAAAAGCCTGGCAATGCCGACTTTCGGGCTTTTGGTTTTGGGGAGGGTTTGGGTTAAAGTGTTTCTTTGCTCCCAAACCCTGGAAGACGAAGGCTGGCGTAACGGGCCCGCGTAGGGATGCAGGTCGTCAAAGGGCGGAAGGAAAAGGGGGGTAGGATGGGCTCGGGTGGTGTGGTGGACTCGGGCGACAGTGGAGGCTGAAGCGGGGCTGATCCCTGATCAGACTCTGAGGACATGGGCAGCTGAGGGGGGTGGCGGAGGACGGAGACAGAGGGGTTTTGACGTTTGGAGGCCCGGCGTCGGTCTGGCCTTTTTTGGGCCCGTGTTTTTCCTCCATTTCAACTCATGCATTCGCTGATGTGACTAGACATGTTGGTGGTGGTTAACCACTTTTTTTCTTGCCTCTTTATGCGTTTTCGGCAAAGGGGCATATGCACGCTGGATGAATCAGGGCTTGCTCAAAGAAGCCCCGGCTTGAAGGTCCTGGGGCCTTTTTGACGGCGATAAGCGAGGAGCGGGGGTTTCGCTGAGTGGCTGGGGGAATCAATCAGCGGATTTTTTTTCGACCGCCCTCTCCCTTTTTGTGGCGGGGCCCTTTTTGCCCACAACTGTCTTCCTCCTCGTCCACTAATGAAAACGCTCGCAAGCAAATTTGGGAAAAGACCAGGGGGATCCGCAATGTCGTCATCTCATCATCTCAAAAAAAAACAGGTACTTTGGTCGCCCCCGACTTCTGCTCCGAAAACTGCGGGCTACAAAAAAGGGGCACGCAAGGGGTTGCCCGACCCCGGGGTTTTTGCCCATTGACCCTTTCCCTTTACCTCCCCGTGGCATCAGTAATGGGGGCAGAGCAGACTAAATCTCCTCTTTATCTTTTAAAATGCCTTTTGACCCCAACCCTTTTGTCATCAAAGAGGGGCTTCAGACAATGGATTATCCCCCCCAGTGGTGGGGCACGAGTTGACATTTGGGCCCGCTTCTGTTGGACGGTGGATGATGCTGAGCACATTTGGCCGTGATGCGAGGACGAGGAGGAAGACTGTTAGATGGGTTACATTAAACACTGAAGGAAATTGGGGACGATGTTCTTATTTGATTTACGGGCCCCGACCCCGCGTCAGGCCCCGTCCCGAATGAGATCCGTGGCATGCGTGTTGCGCCAGCACTGAAGGAGCACCCTTTTCTGTACCTCTACCCCTTTTGCTACCACCCTTTTGCTCGCTTAACCTGCATTTCGCTCCAGTTAAAATATAAAAATTTGAGAAGGTATGGAATAGTTTTGGAAAGTCTTTATTAAAAGCGGGGAAATCACAGCATTCTCAAAACCCTCTAATCAAAACAAAATTGCTGGATTTAAATTTAACTGCAATGTTATTTAAAAATCTGGGCTGGGCAAAAGTCCAAAAAAACCTATCTTTATGTTTTGGTTTTAATAAACGGTTTTATTTCAAACCCTTTTAATTCACCGTGGGAAAATAGAATTGCTGTTTTAAGATTTACGAGTGCTGCGTCAATGAAAAATGCTGGGTGCGCAAAAATCAAAAAAAAACGTAACTGTTATGTTTTGGATAATAACGATATTTTTTTTCACCTTTCAATTCACCGTGGTGAATTAAAATTCGTTTTTAAATTTACGTAGATGCTGGGGTCAATGAACAAAGCGGGGTGTGCAAAAAATCAAAAAAAACAACTGTTATGTTTTTTGGGTTTAAAAAACGATATTTTTTTCACCTTTCAATTCAAACCTGTGGTGGGAAAATAGAATTTCTGTTTTAAAATTTCGTAGATGCTGCGTCAATGAACAGTGCTGGGGGCGAAAAGTAAAAAAAACGAACTGTTTTGTTTTGGTATAAAAAACGGTATTTTTTGCACCTTTCAAATTCCCCTGTGGTGAATTGAATTGCTGTTTTAAGATTTCGTAGTGTCGTCAAAGAACAGTGCGGGGGGCGCAAAAGTCAAAAAAAAACGTAATGTTATGTTTTTTGGGTTAAAAAACAAAATTTTTTGCCTTTCAATTCACCCGTGGTGAATATAGAATTGTGTTTTAAGATTTACGTAGATGTGCGTCAATGAACAATGCTGGGTGTGCAAAAATCAAAAAAAAACGTAAATGTTATGTTTGGATAAAACATTATTTTTTGCCCTTTCAATTCACCTGGGGGGGTTATAAAATTTTCCTTTTTTTAAGTTTACGTTAGATGCTGCTTTCAATGAAAAAAAGCTGGGTGCGAAAAAATTAAAAAAACCCACGTAACTCTTATTTTTTTGGTTTAATAAACAATATTGTTTGCCTTTTAAAATTCCCCTTGTGGTAAATTATAGAATTGCTGTTTTAAGTTTTTACGTAGATGCTGCTTTCAATGAACAATGCTAGGTTGAAAAAGTCAAAAAACACAAAATGTTATGTTTTGGAAAAAAATTTAAACAATATTTTTTGCACCTTTCAATTCCCCTGTGGGGGAATATAGAATTGCTGTTTAAGATTTACGTAGTTGCTGGGGCAATGAACAATGTGGGTGTGAAAAAGGTCAAAAAAACGTAACTGTTTTTTTTGGTATACTAAACGGAATTTTTTGCACCTTTCAATTCACTGTGGTAAATTATAGTTTTTGTTTTTTTAAGATTTACGTAGTTGGGGAAAATCAATGAACCAATGTGGGTTGTGAAAAAAGTCAAAAAAAAACGAAAACTTTTTTTTGTTTTGGTTTTTTAAACGATATTTTTTGCCCCTTTAAATTTTAACCTGTGGGGGAATTTTAGAATTGCTTTTTTTAAGATTTACGTAGATGCTGCGTCAATGAACAGTGCTGGGTGCGCAAAATTTCAAAAAAAACACGTAACTGTTATTTTTTGGTATAAAAAAAGATTTTTTTTTTGCCCCTTTTTCAATTCCCCTGTGGGAATTTTAGAATTGCTGCTTTAATTTTTACGTAGATGCTGCGTCAATAAAACAAGGGCTGGGTGCGCAAAGTCAAAAAAACACTTAACTCTTATGTTTTGGTAAAATAAACGATATTTTTTTGCCCCTTTTAAAATTACCTGTGGTAAATTTATAGAATTGCTGTTTTAAGATTTATAGATGCGCTTTAAAAATGAACAATGCTGGGTGTGAAAATTAAAAAAACAACGTAACTGTTTTTTTTGGTATAATAAACAAAAATTTTTTGAAATTTTAAAATTAAACCGGGGGTGAATATAAAATTTTTAATGTTTTAAAAATTTAGTAGATGTTTGCGTAAATTGAACAATGTGGGGGTGAAAAAGTAAAAAAAAATTTAAATGTTTTTTTTTTGGGTAAAATAAAAGGTTTTTTTGCATCTTTCAATTCACCTTTTGGTGAATTGGGAAATTGCTTTTTTTGATTTACGTAGACGCTTTTTTCAATAAAACAATTGTGGGTGGGGAAAAAGTCAAAAAACAGGGAAACTGTGAGGTTTTCTTTGTTTCCGGGGTTTTTTTGGGCAACAAACAACCTGTGTGCTAAAGATTGTGGATTGAAATTTTAAACTGCAAGGTGGTTTATCAAAACCCTTCACAGGGTAAGGGGGAAAATTTAAAAATAAAACACCTATCTGAAATTTTATACTGATTTTAAATGTGGAGTTTTGCGCTAAAAAAAGAGACCTGCGTTACTAAAAATGATGTGTACCCAATATAATTTCGGCTGCCCAATTTTCCAGGAAATTTTTAATTTGCAAACTGTTAATAAAAAAGGATATTCCATTACAATGTTACACTAAGTTTTGGGTTTGAACTTTATCCAGTGTTTTTTAGATAGAGCTTGTCTGTGTTCCCCTGCGGGCCCCCTCCCCCCCCCCGCTCCCCCCCAAACCGTAAATTTACAGCGGTAGATGCTGCTTTAAAATTCCCCTTGCAAAACTTCATAAAATTTTTCCAATCTTTTAAACCCTAACTTTTTTGGGAAAGGATCAAAGTTTATATTTAGGGGTTTTCTCTGTGCAAAATAGACAAATTTTCGCGGAGCTTTTTGGGCCCAAACCAGGCGGGCGCAGGTTCCTTTCCCTATGAAAAGTGGGGGAACTGGGGTAAAAAACGGGAAAAACGCTGTTCTATGAAAAAACGGGTTTATGTGTTTTTTAAACCCAAACCTTTTTACCTTACACATCCCAGTTTGACGTCGCACACCTTTCTAACCCTGCTCTATTCTGAAATCTGTTTTTGCTGGCCGCCAAAAATTACAGTGTGTATTTTACGGAACACAAAAAACTAAAAAAATTGTAATTAACCTTGGGGATTAAATTATGCTAAAAGGCCAAAATTTCTTCTTTCCCTTTTAAAAAAAGCAACGTTTTTTTTTGGGGACCAAACCAACAGCAGAAAACCCCCTTAAATTTAAACCCCGTATTAAATTGCCCCAAAAAAAAATTTGAGAAACCCAAAAAAATTTAAAGTGGTATTTGGATTGTAAAAAAGCTTTTTTCTTTTACTGAATAAAACAGGAAAAAGGTTTAAAAAAAAACCCTTTGGATATTCAATGTGCTCAAAACTGAGCAGATTTGGGATTTAAAAAAGTACATGCAGCCCGCACTGGACGCACAAAAAGGGGCTTCAGTTCCCAAAAACCACAAAAACAGAATTTGAACGTAAGAAAAGGGACGTTGGGTGTTTCCCTTGGCTGGGTCTGTATTAACCCCCTTATGTAAAGTTATATAATTTTTGTTCTTTATTTGTTAGTTGAAATTTATGTTAAATTTTCCCTTTTTTACCCCATTTTGGGGAGTTAAAATTTTATTTGCGTTACATGTTAATGTATTTTTTTTACAAAAAATTATTTAAAATTTTTGTATTTATATTGGGGGTTACTTTCCAGCAGTTATTGTTCAGTTAAACCGCACCATTTTTTTATTTGCTTTTTTATACTGTTATATTTTTCCTTTAATTAAAAAAAAAAATTTTTTAATTTTTTTTTTGGGTTGTGTTTTTGGGTTTTTGGGGTTTTTTGTTGTTTTGTGTTTTTTTTTTTTTTTTGGCGTTTTATACCATTTCCCCTTTTTTTTTGGGTTTTTTTTATTTATTGGCTCTTTTTTCAATTTTGGGGGTTCTAATTTTCCTTTTAAACTGTGATTTTTTTTAATTTTACTGTCTAGTTCATTTAGGTGCTAAATTTGTCAGAAACTAAAAATGTACTCTATTGACTTTAAACATGATGCGATTTATAATGGCATTTATTAAGTTTGTCAGTTTCTTTACTATAAAAACTACAAAATGTTTATAATTTTTTTTAATTTTTTTTTTTTTGCAAAAAAAGGGGAATATCAAATTTTATAATGAAAAAAAATTTTCTTTTACAAGCAGAAAAAAATTGTTTTAAAATACCTAATTACTGATTTTAAAAGAACCCAATCACCCCCATTCCAGTCAAATTCTCTATGTCTAAAATGGCTGCCAAAAATTTTCAGACTCATTCGCTTTAATTTGTGCAATTTTTTTTGTGAAAAAAAGAGTTTTTTAATTGCAAAGCAATGAATATTTAATTTATTAAAAACAACTGGTTTTTTAAAAATTTACACACTTTCTCTGTACTGTTAGGTCCTTGGTTTGTTTTACCTTTAAATTTGTTTAGGGCTTTTTTTTATGTAATTTTTAATAAACATAAAGCAAAGGGTTTAAAAAAATACAATTTAGAGGGTTTTTCATGGTTTATCCTTAATTTTGGATTTGGAAAATTTTAAAGTGGCAATTTTGGGGGGTTTTTCTGGAGTGTATAGGAAATATTTTCCTCATATTTTTTTTTATTAATTACTTAAGAATTTCATTTTTATTGGGTGCAGATGTTTCAATCAAAGTTTAATAAGGGGTCTGATTTGGGAAAATTGTATTTGGGGTTGGGGCCAATAGTTTTGCCCCAAAATGCGCCAGGGGTACCATAAAATTAAATCACAGAAAATAGCAATTTTTTTTTTATATCCCATAAAAAAATACAAAAAACCCGGGATTTCTGGAGGTTTAAAAAGAACTTGGGTCAAATTTGACACCCCAAAAGGTCAGGTTTTAATTTTTTTATTCCAATTATCCCCCAAAACCTCCAAATTCTACAAATTGCCGACCCATATGTAACCCATTGTAAAGGGTTTACATTGAAATTCGGCCGCCTTCTTGGCCCGGCCTGGGGGAAAACCCCTCGCTTTGGAAATTCGCCACTTTGGTAAAGGGGAACAGCGGGGTCGACACGGATTTGTTTGCCATTTTTATTCTTCAACCAGCAAAAACAATCGCTACAAAAAAAACCTGGCTTTCAGTCACTAACTAAATGTATAGAGAGCCCTCTCTAGCAGTGGTCGGGGTTACTACCAGCCCACAAACCATGTCTCACGCCGTACAAAAAGTCCTTGGGCCTGGCTTCTTCAAGCCTGGGGGGAACAACCCAGGTACTCCGGGGAAAAAACCTACATGTCCTCCATGACTGTGACCAACTCCCTTTTTGGTTATACTGAAAATGGGCTTTTAAAAACGTACTTTTGGGGGAAAATGCGCTGGCAACTCTACCATTCCCACTGAGTAATTAACCCCCTGGTTCCCCTTCCCAAACTGTGACCCCCCTCACTGACAGCCGCAATTGGTCCCCAAAAATTGGGAAAATAAGCTGCTGTAGAACCTTCTAAGGCTGCATCACCACCATATATATATATTTATAGTAGTGTTCTAAAGCAGCTTAGTTCAAGGTATGGGTTATAAAGGTTGTGGCTGTCAGTGGGGAGGTCAGCAGTTTGGCAAGGGTACCAGGGTTTTAAATAAAAAATTTTAATTTTTTTATATATAATTTATATTTTTAAATTATTTAATATTTATTTTTAATATTATATATATATTATATATATTTTGTGGAGCGTGGCAAAGAGTATTTCCCTGTCTTGCCATAGGTGTGCCGGGTGAGGGTGCCACCAAGAGCCTGGTTGGTGGAGGGAAACAATTGTTATCTGTCGAAACCTAGGTTGCTGACAGCGTATATGAAGCTGTTTTCCAGCCATTATGGGTTGGCTTCCCCGGACAGCTGCAGATGGGGGGGGTGGCAGTTCCCGCGTCCAGGTTCCGGTTTCCCATGTGGGTTTTGGGCCGCCCCGGGTGGCTTAAAAAGCCTGTCTCTCCAAGTGTTGGGGGGCCCGTGGTTTGCTACCTGGAGTTTTGTGTGGCAGCGAGCTGAGGGAGGTCTCCCCCCCGGGGGATTGAGGGAAGCCAAAAAGGGTACAGTGAGGAACTGTTTTTTTGTGGGACTGGTGGTAGCCCAAAGACCATGATGGTGGGTCTTTATTGAAGGTTTAGTTGTGGTAGAGGGCCCGAGGGTTTTTTTTTTTTTTTTTTTGAATTTATCCCTTGTTTAAAGCTGGCTGAGGCCCATTTTAAAAAAAAAGTCTAGTGTCAGGTGCCAATCGTTTTACCAAAGACGGCGATTTGGAGCGTTATCCCGGGCCGATCCAAGATGGGGCCCGGCCCACCCCCGAACGAGTGGGTCCCTACTATGGTGGGGATGCGGGCAGTTGGGCACGGCCTAAATTTTAAGCAGTGCTGTAAGAGGCACCCTAATTTTCAGACTGTTTTAATTGGCGGGGCTGAAGAGACTATTCCCTGTGGGGAAATTTTTTTTTGCCATGGGGGAACTTTTTCGCTCCTAAAGAGGCAAACCCCCAGGGTCAAACGATGGCGAAAAGCAAGCTAGTCCCTATGTCGATCAAAGGGTTGCACCTTTCTGGGCCCTAGGGGGAGAAAACAAGCTGTTGGCTAACGGTGGTGTATGACAGAAGTGCCCGGGTAAGGAGCCCGCAGAAGAACCTGAAAATTCGAGGGCTGTGTGTAAGGCCATGAAAAAGGGTGCTGGAAAAAGATGTAGTGGCTTTTCCCTTGCCGATTCGAGGGGATTTCTGTCCTTTTTTAAAGATGCCAGCGAGCAGTGGGGGTGTTCTGGCAAACCCATTGACCGGCAAGCCAGGGGGGGGTACTGAGACATGACCCTGAGGAACTAGAGGGGCTTCCCAAAATAAAAAGCGCGTTTGGCATGTATGGGGTTACCAGAAAAAAATCTGCTTTTTTTAGGAGGATGCAGAACCAACAGGGGGAAGTCTGTTGCAGAGGGGGGAACCCCCTGATTTTTAAAGGAGAGGAAAAAGGGCAAGTTCTAAAAAACCTGTGTAATCCTTACCGAGGGGTTAATTCGAACAAATGGAGCTGCAGGGGAAAAATGGGTGTGCCGTTACCCCGGGCAAACCCCTTTCGCAGCAGGAGCCCGCTTCTTCATCCGCAGAGGGAGCCGTGTTGGAGGTGCCCCTAGAGCAGGGAGAATGTGCTCCTGACTGCCCTCGGAGGAGGCGGAGAGGTGCGCCCCAAGCTCTGGAGTTCCCGGTGTGTGGAGCCCCACCCCGGGTGTGGGGAAGTCGCAGGAGAGGTCCCGACTGCACCCAGACCCATACCTGGTAAGACGTTCCACTTATTTATGCTGGGGTTTTTGGGGTCGCCAAGTCCGAAAGTGTTTGGTTACCGAAGGTTTAAAAATGAAGGTGCAGACACACTGCCCGGCCTTGAGAAAAGTCCCCGAGGGTGGCGAGACTGTGAAAGTGGGCTTGAAGTTTATGGACTTTGTGTTCGGAATATGTGCAAAATTTTCCATTGGAAGTCTTGAGATAAATGTGCTGTATAAAACGCTTGGTTCCCCACTGAGGGGGAAGTGTAGGGGTCCCAGGTCGCTGCAGTTACTGCACTTTGTGAAAAAGGGGTAGAGGTGTGTAGGGGAGCGCTGAGGTCTGCCCCTGGGGCATGGCTGTCCCGGGCTTGTGTGCAGTAGTGCAGAGTGTGTTAGCTTTGCAGAAATACCAGCCCCCAATGTAGAGCAGAAAAGCTCAAGTGTGTGTCTGGAGTGTTGAAAATTGGGGGGACGGGGGTTAACACCGCTCAGTGGGCTAATGTGGTTGCCTTGCACAAGAGCCCTTTGATTTTCCCATAAAAATTTTTAGGTTGGGGGGGGTTTTAGTGTGTGTGAGTGTCGGGGTCCGTTGGTGAATGTGTTGCCCAGTGATCCGGTTGTGTGTACCTGTTTACCGAAGTTGCAGGTATGTCCCCCGGGATTGATGGCCAACAGTTCTGGTGATGCTGTTGGCCCGGAGGGCTTTTGTTTCGGGGGCGCCGGAAGGAAACTGGAGGATCCTGGGGAAAGATTCATCTCCTACAATGTTGAGGGATAATTAAAGGGGTGTGTCAGATTGAGGTGTATGCCTGCATGAAAGCAGGCTAGTATGTGAAATGCCCGTTAAGGGAAACTGTGCGAGATCTGTGTCTGGATTTCTTTTGCTCCCTGTTTTGTGTTGCGTAGCTTTTACGCCATGGTAAAAGACTGCAGGAAGGGGGAGTGAGTGAGGGAACCCCCGAGCGGGTTTAGGCTTTTAAACCCTATGAGAGGCGGTGAGTGGGGGTTTAAATCCCCCCGATGTAAAAGTGCCTGGGTTTGGGCAGGATAAATTCCCCAAGGGGGTTGGGGGCGTAGTAACATTCACAGAGGTTAGTTGTTCTTGGTTTGTGGCGCCTAAGGGGGTGCCCCTTTCCAGTCGTCCGGTAGGTATTGATGTTTTTTCGTGCTTAGTTCCCCAAAGGAAAAAAGACAATTTTGTGGTTTTAAATGGGAGGGGACAAGGAGGATGGGTGGGGTGTATGCTGAATCCCCTTTTAAATGGTCTGCCCTTGACTCCAGCTATTTTTGAATTTTAGGTTGGAAAGATGTAGGTGTACCCAGATAGAAGTGAGAGTTCTCCTTAGAGATGGTTTTTAGGGGTGTGAATGAAACTCTCACCCCTTGTGCAGGTGTCTGTCTGAAAGGCCGTGAGAGGGGTTCACAGGGGAATTTCTCTGTCCCCGGTGAGGTGCCAGGTAAGGTCATCATGGCAGACCAAGGGTTTAAAAGAGGGGTTTCCAAAAGGTGACGTGGGAAACCATAGATGCCTGTGATTGGGTGGGTTTGATTGAGAATATGCATTGTTTTTGCCCTTTTGTGATTGTAAGGGCCTTTACGAGGGTCACCCCAAGTAAAAAATGTTATGGGTGTAAAGCTCAG